>JBAKBP010016741.1:0-50755 GCA_037953745.1 Lithodes maja
CTGCTGTGTGAAGGAGTGATTGGTTTGGTTATAGTCCATGAGCCAGGCCAGATATCGGTACCACCTGGGGTGACTAAACACGAATGGTACTAAAATGTTTATAGAGTGACTGTAAGTACATTAAGATATGATAGCCTTCTCGCACTGGTAGCTTAGTCTAATTTTGTTGATGCAATAGGGGCGCTACCCAAAAATAAAGATTTTTAGCGTGACGCTCGGCGTTTTCCTCATTTTCTTTAAAATCCATCACACAATCATCGCGAAACTTTGAACACCTATGTAGAATTATATTCTCTACCAGAGTTGTTCCTAGGTATTTTTCAAATTTCCTCATATTTCGGAATATACTCTATATTTTGGGTATTTTCCTCTAAATCTAGAATAAATCCTTAAATATGGGGAACATTGAAAAATATATTCTAACAGCTCTTGTAGCTTATTTGATTCTCTACAAGAATTATTCCGATGTGTATTTAAAGTTTCTCCATATTTAGGGTTTTATTTCATATTTGGGGATTTTTGGTTATATTTTGGGGATAATTTATTATTGGAAGGAGCAAACATATGTAGAGTGGTTTCCATGTAATGTGTTTGTTTGTTCATGGTTTAATGGTGATATTTTTTGCAGGTGTGTGTCGACTGTTTGACGGCAGGATGGAACCATCTGCGAGGAAGAGAGCACGGATCGACTGTATCATCCACTGCTCTGATGATGACAGCGATGCTCTGGTGTCACCACAGGATTTGGACTCCTGGAACACATTGCTCAGGGCTGCAGAAATCAGGCAGCATGATCCAGTCCTGGAAGCAGCCAAGGGCCTTGAAGAAGGAGGAATACCACACATACATTATCACCGTAAATGTCGTAGTCTCTTTACAATGAAGAAGTCACTGGATTCTATCCTTGCCAAGGGTGTCAAGATAGAATCAGCAAGCGTCGACCCCAGGAGGAGGGCATCAAGGGATGCCCCTAGTACTAGCAGGGTGTATGCCAAAGGATGTATCTTCTGCGAGAAGTCAAGCAAGTACATAAAAACAACAAAGACAAGGGAGCCACTCATACAGTGTGTTGAGCTACGAGCAGATGAGAAGATTCGCAGAGCAGCAATAAGGAAACTCAACCAGAGAATCCTTGGTTTAGTTAGCAGAGACCTTGTTGCTGCAGAGGGTCACTACCACAAGTCGTGCTACAAACTCTTCACAAAAGATGATTTCCCAGCGGCCGCCAGGTCGGGTGCAGGTGAAAATCAGGAAGAAAGCGAGGAAGCACGCTACGAAGAGGTTGAGACAGAAGCCCTCGAGGAACTCTGCTTGTATATAAGGACCAAATTATTCCCCAACCCAGAGGTACTGCCTATGACAAACCTCACATCTAGGCTTGAGAGATCCATGATGTCCCGTGGTATTATCCAACTGAAACCAGCGACAAAGAAACATGTTCGCCGAAAGATTGAAACCGAGTTTGGAGAATCACTACGCTTTGTCCCAGATGAGAAAGGAAAGCTTCTAATCTATCCACGCAGCCTCTCAATGGACGACCTTGCCCGGCAAGCACACAAAATGGCAAAAGACCTGCAAGAAGCAAGAGCAGCTAACTCTGAAGATGTCTTAACCAAAGCAGGAATGCAGCTGAGGAATGAGATCAATAAACAAGATGTGAGTCAGCCATGGCCTCCCGATACAGATCAGAATGTCATTCCTGCAGCAGTCACTCAATTCCTGCACACCCTGCTGACAGGAGAGTGTGAGTGTGAAACTCCCTCTGAAAGAGCTCAACGTCTTGCCACTTCCTTTGGCAGTGACTTGGTCTTTGCTGTTACCAGTGGCAAGACAAAACCACCCAAGCACGTACTGCTGACCAATGCTGTAAAGTCTTTGACAGGAAACACAGAACTGATCCGAACTCTGAATCGTCTTGGTCACTGTGTGTCTTACTCAATGTTTGAGGAGATCGATACAGCCCTTTGTATCCAGAAGCTGGAATGCTCAAAGGATGACATTCCACTGCCAGCAAACATCTACCCTGGTGTGTTCACAACCCTGGCCTGGGATAACATTGACCGACTTGAAGAGACCCTAAGTGGAGCAGGTACTTCTCATAGAGTCAATGGCATTGCTGTCCAGTCCAAGGTTGCAGGCTCTGTGCCAGAGAAAGTCCTGCCAGAGATTACCAAGTCCAAGATAAGAAGCATCACTCAGACATCATCAATGCTGCCAATATACAATGTTGGGCGGCGGGCAGGGCCACCTAGGATTGAGACTGCGTATGTCGACACTACCAAGGAAGTCCAGGATTCAAAGACAAAGAACCATATCTGGCTTCTTACTCGAATGTCAGACCATGAGGACCAGTCCATCAGCAGTTGGACTGGGTTCAACATCAAAATGCGCAGAGACATTGCAGTGGTTCAGGACACTGTAAGCTACCTGCCCACTATCAATGCTCCCGCAACAGATATGTCCACCGTTAATGAAATCTTGGAACAAACGCATGCTATCATGCAGTCCTTACAGCTTAACAAGATTGTGTGCGTGTTTGATCAAGCACTCTATGCCAAAGCTGCCGAAGTTATCTGGAAACAAGAGAAGTTCAAGAACATTATCATCAGGATGGGCGTCTTCCACACAATCTGTAATCTCATCTCCACCATAGGAAAGAGGTTTCAAGATGCAGGTCTTAGAGATCTGTGTGTGGAATCAGGTATCATCGCAGAAGGATCAGTGTCAGGAGTGATGAACGGCAAGAGGTACAACAGAGCAGTGAGACTACACAAGCTCGTGTATGAAGCACTGATGAGGCTTGCATGGAAAGGCTTCCTTTCATGGCTAGAAGAAAACCATTCAAGGGACATACACCATCTAGATGAAACACTGAAGGACATCAACAGCTTTCACAGCAATGTGTCTCAGGGACTCTTTCAAGAGCTGATGGAGAGTGAATCATGCACACATATCATGAAGCTTTTCCAAGTTTATCTTGAGACCCTCAGAGATGAACACAACCTCTCAGCATTCTGGATGTCATACCTGGACATGGTTGAGATCATGCTGGACTTAATTCGAGCCTCCAGAGAAGGCAACTGGATGCTCCACCTAGGAGCAATCCGACAGATGATACCGTGGTGTTTTGCCTATGACAAAGTGAACTATGCCCGGTTCCTAACCTACTACTATGCCTTGATGTCTCGACTGCCCATTGAACACCCAGAGGTCCATGAACACTTCATGCAAGGTGGCTTTTCGGTCCAGATCGGTAGCAAGAATCCCTTTGGACGGATCCCTGTGGACCAGACAATCGAAGAGACGATCAACAAAGACACCCAGACACCAGGGGGCACAAAAGGCTTCAGCCTGAAAGGCGGAGCTGTCGCCAGGTACTACCTGACATCGGAGTATCGCAGCAGGTACTTAAGGCAGCTCAGGACTATGGTAGTAGGCCAAAAGTATACTGACTTCAGCCACCCAGACCTACAGATGGCCAGGATTAGAAGAGATGAGGCCGATGTCCAATCTTTAGTTCAACTGATGGAGACCAGCTGGTTGAACCCCTTCAACGCAGAGCAAGAAGATCTTGTCAGTTTGTCAACTGCGACTATGGCACCACCAGAAGTTGTCAAAGACCTTCTAGGGGCCTACAGAATAGGAGAGGATGCATATCAAGCCTTCAAGGAAGAGCGCCTGGAGATCGATACGCCAACTATACAGTTTCATGACACGATGACGAAGACGAAACTGAGAACGTTCACTAACATCAGAATGAAGCCACGCTCACAAGACCATGCCAAGGAGGCTATCTTAAAGGCTGACAGGAACCTATTTGGCCAGATGATCCTTGTTGCCGAGAACAGAAAGCTCAAAATGAGTGATGTCTTGGCTCATCCCCTTGGGCCTTTGCCTTGGGCACTTGCCAGCGGTGATGGGTCTCTCCGCAAGACCAACAAGGCTGCCCTAGCAAAGGAGTTAGAGAGGAATGTTTCTCCTGCAGAAGTGATACCCGAGCCCTCTGCTACCATAATTGATGGGATGAGCCTGGTCCACAAACTGAAGGGAAACGACAAAACTTTTTCACAGCTTGCAGGTACAGCACTGAGTCACGCTGTTCATGAAGGTGCTAAGAGCAGGCGCATTGATGTTGTGTTTGATATCTACAAGGAGACATCCATCAAGGATGCAGAACGAGCCAAAAGAAGTGCAGGCACAGGAATTCATTTCAAGAACATTCAACCTGGGCACAACATCCAGCAGTGGAGAAAGTTACTCGGTAGTTCCTCCAACAAGGCAAGTCTTATCAAGTTCTTGGTAGAAGAATGGAAGGCACCACAGCACAGGGAGAAGCTCAAGGACAAGGAGCTGTATGTCACATGTGAGCAGTGCTGCTTCAAGATCACCAAAGAGCAGTGGGAAGAGGCTCCTGAGCTTAAGTCAACTCAAGAAGAAGCAGACACACGCCTTCTTCTCCATGCACTTCATGCAGCAGAATCTGGGAACAAGTCTGTCATCATCACTGCAGAAGATACAGACGTCATGGTGTTGTGTCTTGGCATGTGCCACAAGATCCCATCCCATCTGTTCCAGAAGTGCGGGACGAAGAACCGGACAAGATTCCTGGATATCACCACACTGAGCCGCACACTGGGAGGCAGCGTGTGTGATTCATTGATTGGTATGCATGCCTTTACAGGCTGTGATACCGTCAGTGCATTCGCTGGCCGAGGGAAGATGACGACACTCAAGCAGGTGAAGATGGACAAGACATACCAGGATGCTTTTCACGAACTTGGACGCTCATGGGAAGTGTCTCCTGAACTCTTTGAGAAGCTACAGGAAATCACCTGCCACATGTACCTACCATCTACCCACACAACTAAGGTAAACAAGCTTCGGTATGAGCTGTTCTGTGCAAGACGTGGAGAGGTAGAGTCAAGTCAACTCCCTCCTTGTGAGGACTGCCTCTTCATGCATGCACTGCGTGCAAACTACCAGGCTGCGATCTGGAGGAGAAGTCTTCAGAGCCAGCCATTTGTTGCGAACCCAACAGACTGCGGTTGGATGACAGATGAGGACGGTAAGCTTGCCGTCAACTGGATGCGAGGCTCACCAGCACCAGATGCTGTTATGCAGCTACTGTCTTGCAAGTGTGTGCGGTCATGCGAACTCCCTAAGTGTACTTGCCTCAGCAATGGTCTAAAATGCACGGACATGTGCAGGTTACAGACATGTCAGAACACGGCTATTGAAGAAGAGCCGGTGGCACAACAGTCAGATTCCGAGTCTGATGTAGATGATATTTAGGAGTAGTAATTTGCCATAATAGTATGTACAAGCCCATGGCATGCTTAGTGTGTATTTACAGGACTTGTATTAAATGTGACAATTACTATATGCATTTTGTTGACATTTAGGCATTCCTGTCCCCAAATTTGACATTTTAAAAAATTTCGGAATTTTCGGTAGGGTATGTCTATTCAAGAAGTGATAACGACCATTAAGCTACCAATGTGCAAGGGCTATCATATCAAAACATAAACTAGAGACATGTAGCAAGCTAAAAACACCTAAGAGAATTAGTCACCCCGGGTGGTACCGATATCCCAAAATTCGGGTCTTGGCTCATGGACTATTATGGAAGCGGAAGAGGTGGCACAATAGCAGCAAGTTTTGTTCTAAGATGGGCTCATTTATATGCTTGTTTACTTATATTTCTATATTTCGTTTTAGTTTCTTCCCTAGATCTCCATCAAAAAATATATATATATACCCCCTAGACCCCCCCCCCCCCTCTTCAAGATATATTTGTACATTTTTCGATAACAAAAATTCCCGGCCTACTCTCAATATTACAGGCTCGTTATCACTCGCCAGGACAAAATCAACACTTAAATGGCACGAAAGGTCTAGATACTGGTAAATAAATAGGTCGAAATGTATTAAAATCGACAAACTAATGGGGCGAATGTCTTAATATCTCAAAACTAATGGTACAAAGGAGTACAAAGGAAATCAAGCAACAACAGATCTAGTGACCCTTCTAGGTTGCTTGTCCTCCAAAACACTGAGGATCAAGTGTCCAAACAGTGGTTTAGAGTGGGTAAGGGAACATTGGAAAGGGAATTACTGCCCTGGAACTAATGTCTGTGGCAGGATTAGGAAGTTAGTAGGGGACAGATGGGTTAGTAACTGAGGGGGGGATAAAATAAAGTTATTCATTTACAAACGCAGTCAGTCGCGGGTTTGATGCGAGATATTTGTCTAGGCGGAGTTTAAATGAATCAACGGTGATGCAGTCTATAACGTTTCGGGGAAGCCCATTCCACAAGTTGACAACTCTATTGAAGAAGAAATTCTTAGATTCGTGCGAGTTAAAAGATTTACCAATAATTTTGCAACCGTTTCCCCGCGTGTAATTAGATTGGTCGATAGTGAAGTACTTACTACAGTTCATATTGTCGATGCCTTTGATGATTTTGAACACTTGAATTAAGTCGCCTCTTAATCTGCGCTGGGTTAAAGGAAATAGATTTAATTCTCTAAGACGCTCTTCGTATGGTTTGTTCTTTAGGCTAGGTATCATTTTGGTAACTCTACGTTGAACTCGTTCTAGCTTGTTTATATCTTTTTGGTAATAAGGGCACCAGGATTGAACGCAGTATTCCAGAAGAGGGCGGACTAAGGAATTGTAAAGGGTTAGGATAACTTCTTTGGATTTATGCTCAAATGACCTGCCTATAAAGCCAATTATTTTGTTTGCCTTCTTAACAACTTCTGAACATTGTTGACTCGGTTTTAGGTTACTCGATATTGTTACTCCCAGATCAGTTTCTCTGTTTACATTCTTAAGCTGAGTGCCATTCATCGAATAGTTTGCTTTCTCATTTAGGTATCCGATATGTAGTACTTTACATTTATCCGCATTGAAACTCATTTGCCAAAATTGGGCCCAACATGACAATTTATCTAGATTGTGTTGCATATCGTCAACTTGTTCTTTTGAGAGTACGCTATTTGCAATTTTTGTATCGTCAGCAAATTTTGAGATTGTACAGGTGAGACCCTCATCTATGTCGTTGATGTAAATTAGAAAGAGAATTGGTCCTAGTACCGATCCCTGGGGTACCCCGCTACTTACATTGGTCCATTTTGATGCCTTACCGTTTATGACTACTCTTTGCTTTCTGTCGCTGAGCCAATTTTCTATCCATTTCAACACACCGTCTTGTATTCCATGCGCTTTTAGTTTTAGCAGTAAACGTTTGTGGGGAACTTTGTCAAAGGCCTTTTGAAAATCAAGGTATATAATATCTACAGCTTTACTCTCATCGTAGAGGTTGAGGATATCGTGGAAGAAGTCTAAGAGGTTTGTTAAACAGGAACGTTTTTTACGAAAGCCGTGTTGAGTATCTTTAAGTATGTTATTTTCCTCTAAGTGATTTACGAGTCTGTCTCTTATGACCGTTTCTAGCATTTTACATACAACTGAGGTTAAGCTAATTGGACGATAGTTACTGGATAGGGATTTGCTGCCTTTTTTGAATATCGGTGTTACGTTGGCTAGCTTCCACTGATCGGGCATAGTTCCAGACTGCAAGGATTTATTGAATAGTAATGTCAGTGGTTTAGAGAGCTCATCCTTAGCTTCCTTTAGAACTCTAGGCGAGATTGTATCAGGTCCAGGCGTTTTATTTACCTTGAGTTTATCTAAACAATTCAATACTTCTCTCTCTGTAACGGTGATATTGCTTAAAACATCTGAATTATCAATCTGAATCGGCGATGGTGTAGGGATATCACTGAGGTCTTCTGTTGTAAAAACTGATGCAAAGAAGGTATTGAGGGCATTACTCATTTGTTCTTCGTCTTTGGTGTATTCTCCATTTTCATCGACTAACGGTCCAACAGTTGAAGTAACTACTTTTTTCTTTCTGATATAACTATAGAATTCTTTCGGGTTTGTTTTACTTTGATTCGCAATATGTAACTCTAAGGTCTTTTTACTTTGCTTAATTAACTTTTTGGCTTTGCGTCGTAGCTCTACAAATTTCAGCCGTTCTTCGTCATTTTGTGAGGATTTTAATCTATCATTAGCAAATTTTTTAGCAAGCAGGCAGTTTGAAATATCTTTATTCCACCATTTGGGCTTATTATTATGGCCTGGACGCCGAGTTTTCGATGGTATGCAGTCTTGCACTGCTTTTAGGTAAGTGGCTTCGAATAACTTCCAAGATGTATTTATGTCGTTATTGTGAATTAAAAAGCTCCAGTCAGTTTCTTTAAACATAGCTCTAAGTTTAGGAAAGTTTGCTTTCTTGAAATTAGGGACTTTTTCGATGCTACTATTTGGTTCGTTACTAGTAAAGTTTAAAGTGAAAGTTATTGTATGATGGTCGCTGTTACTGAATTCATCACCAACATTCAAATTCTCTATTAATTCTTCTTTTGTTGCAAGTACAATGTCAAGAACGTTATTACCACGGGTCGGCGTTCCAACAAATTGATAAAGCGAACTCTCTTGCAAGTTCGTATACAAGTCATGTCCGGAGTGTGAAGTAAGAGTATCGCCCCACTTGGTCACAGGTAAATTAAAGTCACCAAAAATTACGGTATCTTGTGAGTTACTTACATCTGCAATTTGTTCGTAAATTTCTCGGTCAGTTTGCACTGATTGAGCTGGAGGTCTGTATATTAATGCAAGTATTATTTTGGTACCTTTATTATTCTTTATTAGCACAAAAGATGCGTCGACGTTCACAATTTGAGGTTTTGACAAGAGGGTAGGGTTAAGACTTTCTTTGATATAAAGTAAAACGCCACCTCCATTTCGATTTATTCGGCTTTTCTCAAACATTACATAACCGGGAAGTGAATACTCTGCTAAAAAGTCTCTATCTTCTGTATTGAGCCAAGATTCTGTTATGCCAATCACATCATAATTTTCTGTAAACACTAGCTCCTCTAAATCTGAAAATTTATTGCGTATGCTACGAGCGTTTGCATAGAAAACCTTTAAATTTGTTATTTTAGAACTCACGGAACGCGCTTTAATAATATTTTTGGTTCTTGTCGGATCTACATTTATGTTCATGGCTGTCCTCGGTCCTCGCTGTCTCCGGTCCTTATCGCTGGTGGTCCTCGGTTGCCTCTGTGTTTTTCTTGGCGTTGGATGATTTATGTCACTGCTGCTTCTTCTCGGATGGCGTTTTTTGATCCATGGCTGCGGACTGCTTCGTGTAGGAGACGACCCATGCGTGCTGAACCCACAGGGTTTAGATGAGTGCCATCCTTGCGGAACAGAGTAGGCTGGTTGTAGAAATTGTCCCAGAGGTTGATGAATTCAACTTCTTCCCTCAGACACAAATGTTTTAGTCGGCTATTTGTGCTGAAGGCCTTGTCGTAGAATTTGTCAGGTGCGTCGATCTTGGGGAGAATGCCTGAGATGATGATATTCCTTGACTTGTTTTTGTAGTGCTGGATCATCTTGCGATATTTCTCCATCAACTCTTCGGATCTGGTGCGCATGACGTCATTTGAACCAGCATGGATGACAAAAAGGGTATTTTCATTTGCATCCTTTGTGGTATCTTCGAAGGCTTCCACAATGTCGTCCAGTCCAGCTCCTGGGATGCAAAATCTTTTTCGTTGAATTGGGACTCTGTCGCAGAACTCTTTGACCTGTCCTCGTAGGATGGAATCCCCAATGAGCCTGGTCTCTTCTGGTTCGTCTTCCATCTCTACCAATATCTCAAATCTGTTTGACATTGTGACTGGTAGATGAGACCTTTTCTGCGTTGGCCGTGCACCGTTCCTCACTGGTGTAAATCCGGAAACCTGTGGTGGCGGGACTCTACGTACAGGTCGGGGAGAGGAGTGGTTAGAACGGGGGCGAGGGGTTGGTACTGTTCGTGCTAGCAGGCTTCTTGCACGAGGAGTGGGGGAGAGACTAAGGTGAACAGGGCGGCTGTCCTGGTTTGATGTCGGCTCAGGTTCGTCAGAATCATCTGCTGCAGTGTCTACTGCAGGTGTTGGATTGTTGGCAGATGACGTTGGGGCGGTGGTGGATGCTGGAGTTGAAACAATTTGCGTTAGTGATACTCCAACGTTGAGTGTTACAAACTCTTGGAGTGATTCCAGCTTCCTGGTGAGGGCGTTGATCTTGTTGAGGGCTTCATCCAATTTTGCTGTCAAATCCTCTCGTTGCTGGCAGAGTCGGCAGACTTGTGGATCGGCAGGAGCAAACATGGAAGCACCAAACCTACCGGCGCAGTTCGTACAGGCACGAGGCATGGTGACTATCACTTTCTTCAGTTCACTTCACTCACTTAAAAACACTTAACTCACTTTAAAAACACTAAACTCACTTTAAAAACACTTCACTCCCTTCAGGTCGCTTCACTTACTTAAATAGGCCTAACCGAAAACAAAAATGTTGAAATACACACAAATAGGTTATCAGCGGTGATAGCCTAACCAAAAATTAAAACAAAACAAAATTAAATTTGAATACGCAGTGATAGCCGAACCGAAAACAATTTTATGTTTATTTAAACAGAAATAGGCCACCAGGGGTTATAGCCTATCCTAATCGAAAACAAAAATTATGAACTACCGGTAGGCAGAAATAGGCCACCAGCGGTGATAGCTTAACTGAAAATTTAAAAATTGAAGTACGCAGAAATAGGCCACCAGGGATGATAGCCTAGACTAACCGAAAACAAAAATAACCGAAAACAAAAATTATGAAATACCGGTACGCAGAAATAGGCCACCAGCGGTGATAGCCTAGACTAACCGAAAACAAAAATTATGAAATACTGGTACGCAGAAATAGGCCACCAGCGGTGATAGCCTAACTGAAAATTTAAAAATTGAAGTACGCAGAAATAGGCCACCAGGGATGATAGCCTAGACTAACCGAAAACAAAAATTATGAAATACCGGTACGCAGAAATAGGCCACCAGCGGTGATAGCCTAACTGAAAATTTAAAAATTGAAGTACCGTACGCAGAAATAGGCCACCAGGGATGATAGCCTAGACTAGCCTAAAACAAAAATAACCAAAAACAAAAAAGTATGAAATATGCAGAAGTAGGCTACCAGGGGGTGATAACCTAACTAAAAAACCAAAACAAATATATATATATATATATAATAGAATATGTAACTAAATATACAATTCACCAAAGAGATTATATAAAAATAAAGTGTAACTGCACACAAGGGGTTAATATACTGTATCAACAGATGGCGCTGGTGTCACTGTAGGCTAGTCAAGCAGGATTATATTTAGATAAACAAAGTTATCAGTCAAAGGTTACTACAGTACAAGATCATGCAAGCAACAACTAAAATTACAGATATATATAGCTACAGTAGGATACTGAATACGATAACTACTAGAGTTAATAAGAAAATACAAAGCTAGGTCGATTAGAGGTGCGCGTGCGTCGTCTGCTACAAGCTAGGATAACAAATGTAAACAACAATGTTTATCAGTCAGAAAAGCAATAAAATAACATGCACGGCAACTACAGAACTATGTGGAGGTTAAACAAGCACTTAACTACTGTTCATGCAATGAATAAAGGAAATTGGGATATGGAATACTCAAATTATGATCGAGTTTTCTCAGTGGCGATGCGGAGCTGTTGGCGATGCTAAAGCCGGCGGGTGAGTCCTAAAGCCGGCGGGTGTGTTGAACATAAGGAAGGGGGACCTGAAAAACGGCCATCTTCCCTTAAAACGTTATCTCCTCCGACTTCGATAGCGGGGGTAATAATCGGAAACAGGTTGATACGGCCATACTCTGCAACGATCATAACCAGAACGGCCATGATCAAAACGATCATACTCTGCAACGACCATAACCAGAACGGCCATGATCAAAACTATCATACTCTGCAACGATCATAACCAGAACGGCCATGATCAAAACGATCATACTCTGCAACGACCATAACCAGAACGGCCATGATCAAAACGTTCATACTCTGCAACGATCATAACCAGAACGGCCATGATCAAAACGTTCATACTCTGCAACGATCATAACCAGAACGGCCATGATCAAAACGATCATACTCTGCAACGACCATAACCAGAACGGCCATGATCAAAACGATCATACTCTGCAACGATCATAACCAGAACGGCCATGATCAAAACGATCATACTCTGCAACGACCATAACCAGAACGGCCATGATCAAAACGATGATACTCTGCAACGATCATAACCAGAACGGCCATGATCAAAACGATCATACTCTGCACCGATCATAACCAGAACGGCCATGATTAAAACGATCATACTCTGCAACGATCATAACCAGAACGGCCATGATCAAAACGGTCATACTCTGCAACGATCATAACCAGAACGGCCATGATCAAAACAATCATACTCTGCAACGATCATAACCAGAACGGCCATGATCAAAACAATCATACTCTGCAACGATCATGATCAAAACGGTAATACTCTGCAACGACCATAACCAGAACGGCCATGATTAAAACGATCATACTCTGCAACGACCATAACCAGAACGGCCATGATCAAAACGATCATACTCTGCAACGATCATAACCAGAACGGCCATGATCAAATCGGTCATACTCTGCAACGACCATAACCAGAACGGCCATGATCAAAACGATCATACTCTGCAACGACCATAACCAGAATGGCCATGATCAAAACGATCATACTCTGCAACGATCATAACCAGAACGGCCATGATCAAAACGATCATACTCTGCAACGACCATAACCAGAACGGCCATGATCAAAACGATCATACTCTGCAACGATCATAACCAGAACGGCCATGATCAAAACGATCATACTCTGCAACGACCATAACCAGAACGGCCATGATCAAAACAATCATACTCTGCAACGATCATAACCAGAACGGCCATGATCAAAACGATCATACTCTGCAACGATCATAACCAGAACGGCCATGATCAAAACAATCATACTCTGCAACGATCATGATCAAAACGGTCATACTCTGCAACGACCATAACCAGAACGGCCATGATCAAAACGATCATACTCTGTAACGACCATAACCAGAACGGCCATGATCAAAACGGCCACAAACCACAACGACCGCAAGCCTGAACAGCCAGAACTCAGGTTAGGTTGGGTATGGTTAGTATAACTTAAATTACTTTATGGTAGGATAGGTTAGGTTAGGTTAGGTACGGTTAGTTTAAGGATGAGCGTATATATTTGATCTTATATTTATTTCTAAAATATTTGTTAGTTTCCTCCCTAGATCTCCATCAAGCTTTACAAATAATTACCCCAAGACCCTCCTTTAATTAAGAAATGTTTTGTACATTTTTCGATCGAAAAATATCCCGACCAAAGGCTGATTCCTCTTAAATTACAGGCTCGCTATCGCTCGCTAAAACAAATCGACACTTTAAGGACAGGAAAAATCTAAATATTGACAACGAAATGGGGTGAAAGGTCTTAAGATCGCCAAACTAATGAGCCGAACGTCATAGAATCTGAAAACTAATGGGGCTTAACATGAAGAAGAGGGGCCTGCAAGACGACCCATCTCCCTATAAATTAGATTACGTTATGGTAGGTTAGGTTCGGTTTGGTTAGGCATAGTTATTGTAACTTAGATTACGTTATTGTCTTCTTCTTCTTCTTGCTTGATGGGGTCATTGCGAGGAGGCTAGCCTTCAGACCCGTCAGTGCGCCTGGTAACCAGCATTCCCCCATTAGAGAAAGTTTGAATATGAGAAATAGGGACAGTTGGAATATGATAAAAGCTTAAGGTGAATATCTACTACAGGTATTTATCACTCTCCCTCTCCCCTCCCCTTCACCCCTTTCTCTCTCCTAATCCATACTTCTTTCAAGATTGTTTTCAATATCATAATTCTTTCCTTCACTCTTCCTTCTTCTAGGCCTTCCAACCTAGATAACCATGCTATTCCTCTGTCCTCCATGGTTTTCACTTTCTCCCATCCCTCTGCTCCCACACATCTCCTCATCCTCGTTTCTAGCTCCACCCGCTCTCTCTTGTATGCTTCACATTTTGTTATTACATTCTCCACTGTCTCTTCCACCCTCTCTCCTCCTACCCAGCAGTTCATACATTCCTTTACACCTCCGTTCCACCTCCATGTTCTCGTGTTTAAATCCCATGCCCCAGCTCTTATCTTAAACAGAATTGTGCCTCCTAAACCCCCATCATACCACTTTTCTCTCTTCGGCTTCGACTTCTTTCTGTACATATCTAAGGTCTTTACCTGTCCATTCCACTTATCCATTCTCTTAGCTCCCATTCCTGAATTCTCTTCTCGACTATCTTTGTAATGTTTCCTCCCTCTCCAACTGTATCTCCACCCAAGATTTCTTTCCATTCTGTTCCTGGTCTCTGTTGTCTCATCCCTATTCTCCTTAGCTATCTCCTGCATTCCCCTCCCCATCTACTCCTATCCCTTGACCACTCATAGATTCTCCTAATCCAGGTATTGTTTTCCATCTTATCTAACCTTATCCTGTATTTCAATTTTGCCTTCATAATTCTTTCCCTAAAGGTGCTCCAACCCATATCCCCTCTAATTGCCTCTACTGCTGTCCATGTGTTTGCTCCTAGTGCCAGTCTACCAACTCTGTTCTGTACCCTCTCCAGCTTCTCAACCTCCTCCTCCGTGCAAGCTATAGCCTCCAATCCATGCATTATTGCTGGCACCCCAATCCCTTTCCATAGCCCTCTTATCACTTCATACCTATTTACCCTTTCTTTCACTTTATTTACCAAACTATCCCAGATTCTCACACCCTTTCTTGCTTTCTCATTTATTTATCTCTTGAACCCGTTCCTTCCTATCCATATTACCAGGTATTTGTATTCCTTGACCTCTTCCATCCTCTTGCCTCCAAGCCACCACTCTCTGTTTTCCCTACGCTCCTCTTCATCGACATCTACCACCATCACTTTACTCTTTTCCCCACTAAAATTTACATCTAGTTCATTCCCAAACCTGTCGACCTCTTCCAGCATTCTTTTCAGGCCTTATTCCGTTTCTGCCATCACCACCACATCATCAGCGAAAGTTAATATTTACAGCTTCCATCCCTCCCCCTCTATTCCTTCTCCTAACTTCTTTATCCGCTGAACCAGTTCCTCCATAAAAATACCAAATAGCAGTGGTGACAAAGTGCACCGCTGTCTCACACCTCTCTTCACCGCCACCCAGTCAGTCTCCCACTCTCCGAGCCTGATTTTCACTCTGGTGCCTTCATACATGCTTCTTATTATCTTTATGATTTTATCACGAACTCCCGCCTTCTTCAGTACCTCCCATAGCGCTTCCCGTTGTATCCTGTCGACAGTTTTCTCTATATCTAGGAAGGCCAGCCATACTGGTTGTCTCTTGCTTCTTCTCCTTTCTAGAACCTCTCCCAACACATATACGTTGTCACTTGTTCTTCTGCCCTTCCTAAAAGCATTCTATTCATCGCTCAATGCGCCAATTCTCTCAATCTCCCCACTCAGTCTTTCTTGCATTATACTTCCAAGCAACTTACTAATTACATTTAATACCGTTACCGGCCTATAATTCTTCATATCTCCTTGGCCCTTTCCTCTCCCTTTAGGTATCATCGTTACCCTAGCCTCTCTCCATTTTTCTGGTACCCTCTCTTCTTCTAGGTTAGGATAGGTCAGATTACTGACTACCCAGTCATCCACTATCTATCCCTACCGTATCCTAACCCATCCTTATACATTTAAGGAGGTGATTTTTTTTTCTGGGCTTATTTCTCCCTCTTACCTGATGTTCTTACCTGATGGGCTTCCCAAACCTTGACTGCAGGCTCAGCCGAGGGAAGGATGGGAAGCCTCACTCTGCTGATGCGCCAGCCCACTAGTTACAATGACATATAATATTAAAATGTAAAAAAGGGCTGGAAAGTGCATCATATGCAGCATATATTTAGCTCCATTCGTTTGGATATTTTAAGAAGTTCGTCCCATTAGTTTAGCTACTTTTAGACATTTGGCACCACTTTTTTGTCCATTTTAAGACCTTTCGTGTCATTTAGGTGCCAATTTCTTTCCTCTCATTACACTCCACCGTCAATCTGTCTCACCGCCCCCCACTCAGCTTTATACCCACGCATTCACACCTACCTTTCCCTATTATTGGACACAGTATCACCCCTATGTGCAGCTCTCTCTCTCTCTCTCTCTCTCTTTTTTTTTTCACCAAAAGCCTCAACATAGTGTATCTAGACTTTCAAAAAGCCTTCGACAAGGTCCCGCACGATAAATTATTACAGAAAATAAGAGGCATAGGAATACAGGGCAAAACGTATGATTGGATTAAAAACTGGCTAAGTGAAAGAAAGCAAAGAGTAGTTATCAACGGTGTGGAATCAACATGGAGCCAAGTAACTAGTGGAGTCCCCCAAGGCTCAGTATTGGGACCAGTGTTGTTCATAATATATATCAATGATCTAGATAATGGCATAAATAATTTAATTTTCAAATTCGCGGATGACACGAAGATAGGTACTGTAATACAATCATTTCCGAAAGTGATAGAATAAACCTTCAAGCTGATTTAAATAAAGTCACAGAATGGTCGGAGAAATGGAAAATACCGTTTAATTTAAATAAATTTCAGATATTGCAAATAGGTTCTAAAAACAATTAATATGAATACTACATGAATGAAGAAAAGGTAAAAAATGTAACACAAATAAAAGACTTGGGAGTGCTGATAAACGAAAACTTAAAATCTTCCAATCAATGCACAGCGGCTGCAAACAAAGCAAACAGGGCACTAGGTTTCATCAGAAGAAACTTCCACTATCACAGCAAAGACATAGTTTTGCCCTTATACAAAAGTATGGTGAGACCGCACCTCGAATATGCTGTGCAGTTTTGGTCACCTCACCTCATAAAGGATGTTAAAAAATTGGAATCTGTGCAAAGGCGAGCCACTAAGCTAATCCCTTCATTGAGAAATAAATCATATGATGAAAGACAGAGAACTTGATCTATTTTCACTTAAGAAACGAAGGATGAGAGGCCAATTGATAGTGTTTTAAAATTCTAAAAGGATTCAGTAACATTAATCTAGATAAGTTATTCAAAAAAGCCGAAGACACATCTACAAGAGGAAACAATTTAAAATTATTAGGTCGGAGAGCGAATCTAGATACAACAACAAATTTCTTCACTCACAGTGTAATTGATGAGTGGAACAAGCTTCCAAATAAAGTAATAGACAGCTCCTCTATAGATACATTTAAGAAAAATCTAGACTCATACCACAGAACAATTGGTATGGAGTAGGCAGTAATTATCACCGTTATTATTTGTTTATTTGTTCAGCTGAAGAGAGCGTTAGAAAAGAAAACAAATAATACGCAAATAAAAAATAAGAATAATAAACATCACTAAATATGTACATACTACTAAGGGTGATGAGTTGGATGATTCCAATTAACCCCAAAATTTACATGCTGCTAAGGCGAAGGGTTGCATGATTTTTATTTTTATTTTAGTTTTTTTCCCTTTCTTTTTTTCCAATCTTTCCTGTAAATTCCTTCTGGGGATTTCGAAGCCCAGCAAGGTTAATCACTTCCAACTTTTTCATGTACGGTAATTGCCGGAGGGAACGGAGGGTGGGGAGAGAGCCTTCTTCTTTTCTATCCTTTCCTTCAACTTTCCTTTTCTATCGGATATGCCATCTCTACTAGAATTAAGTCCTGACCACCTCGTTTGGATCGTACAATCTGTGTGGCCACTGTATCTATGTAAATCTATGTAAATATCTCTCTCTCTCTCATTCCATCAAATCTCCTCCCTTCCTTCCTATTCCACCCGGAGACCTTTCCCAGATCTAGCAATATTCTAGAGTAGATAATATGATATACCGGTGGCTAGTCACTCTGCTTTAAACCACCTTATCAACTTGAACACTTGCAATCCCAAAACTACCTATACATTTGCATATATCTTCCCCAGTTTATTTAATTTTAACTCTTGGTGAAAACAAATATTCAGCTTAGCAAGAACCTCTAGGAAAGAAATGGACACAGCCTATCTCGACTAACTCCCGTCCTAAGCTGGTTTTATAATCTGAATTATACCATATCAGAAGAGTTTTAAAAATATTAGGAAAATCCTCATCGTACTTAATGAGTTAATGAATTATTAGGTGGTATCTCTCGGATTCGTGAGTTGAAATAATAACTCTCACACTGCGATACCATCCCATTATTTATGTCCTTATTGTATTTAATCAACAAGTCTCCTATCCACCTTTAGTCTCTCTAAATGTGTTCACCAATCTACACCGGTTTATCATCAGTTAAGGGGGTATGGCTTACTTTTGGCCTATTTACTCAGACATTTGTATATTGATCAGTGTCTTCACTAGATCTCCATCAAGATTTAAAAAAACAACGCCTAGGCCCTCCTTCGAGATCAATTTGTATATTTTTCCGTATAAATATTTATCGGCCGAGGGCCGATTCCTCCTAAAATTACAGGATCGCTATCGGTCACCAGGAAACAAATCAACACCTAAATGGCACGAAAGGTCGTAATATTGACAAAAGAATGGGGTGAAAGGTCTTAAAGTCGCCAAGCTAAAGGAATGAACGTCTTAAATGTTTAAAACTAATGGGGATAAACAGGAAGGGAAAGGGGGACCTGGAAAATCACCCCTCTCCCCTTAATGGTCTGCCTGGGTTTTCTCTTCATTACCTTCTGTATCGGTGTTTTGTATGGTAATGTTACTCTGGCTCTGATTCCTTCCTCTATCTGCTCTATACCAAAGACATTGCATTGATTATCCTTGTCTATACACACTATCCCCGCACACCACTAACTCTGTATCTTGTAAGTATATATATTCCTTTTCGCCACTTTCTCTTTACCTCCTGTGTGCGAGCTTATTGGTTGGCTATGATTTCTTTGTTTATATTCCACCTCCTGTATGATTAATGCTGATTGCAGTGCATAAAGCCGGTATCACACGAGAGCTTTTATAGTCAACATTCTATGATCAACATTTTTTCTGGCAACATTTCTGGAATATTTTGCAACGGTATCGGAAACTAGACTGATGATGGATGAATTTAAGTGACCTAAATATTATATATGTTAACCACGTAAGCTGCCAGACCAGTGTTGAGGATAAATGTTGAGTGAAAAAGCGCTCGTGTGATACCGGCTTAAGTATTCGCACATTTGAATAATCACAATTGTTTTCAGTGTATACCTTCCTCCAGCTGTGATCATTTGTTTGATCATAATATATTCTGTAGAGGTCATGCCCCCGCCACGTTCATATACAGTATATAATTATATTTAAGGGAGATGGGTCGCTTTTATGGACATGCTTCTTCTCAATGTTTAGCCTCATTAGTTTGAAGGTTTCATGACATTCGGCCCATTAGTTAGACGATTTTAAGACTTTTCAATCCATTTATTTGTCAATATTAAGACTTTTCGTGTCATTTAGGTGTCGACTTTTTCCTGGCGAGCGATATCGAGCCTGTAATTTAAGAGAAACCGGCCGAAGCCCGGGAATTTTTTCTATCGAAAATGTACAAACATGTCTTGAAGGGGGGTCTTGTTTTTTTTTTTTTTTTTTAAAGCTTGATGGAGGTCTAGGGAGGAAACTAAACAAAATATAATTATAAAGATATATATGTGAGGAAATAAATACGCCCATCCCCCCTTAACTGGATAAACTAATTAATGCTTTCGACAACTTGGCAGGATCATGTTTCTGAATATAGTTAACAAATATGTATAGAGTATACTGTATATGATTGTAAATACTTGTTCTATACCCACACACACACGCACACACACATACACACACAACGGTTTTTGGTAACGGTGGTCCAGTGGATTAAGGGGAGATGGGTCGTTTTTCTGGTCCCCTTTCTGCATCATGCTTATTTCTATTAGTTTTGAGATTTTAAGATGTTTCCCCATTAGTTTGTCGATTTTCAGACCTTTCGCCTCATTTCTTTGTCAATATTTAGACCTTTCGTGCCTTTTAGGTGTCGATTTTTTCCTGGCGAGCGATAGCGAGCCTGTAATAGTTGAGGAACCGGCCTTCGGCCATGACATTTCTCTACCGAAAAATGTACAAATTAATCTTGTAGGGGGATCTAATGGATGTTTTCTAAGCTTGATGGAGGTCTAGGGAAGAAACTAAAAAATAGATGATTATAACAAATCAATAGACCCCCATAATAACCGCTGTCACCTTAAGTAATTGTATTTCCAGTCACTGACACTGGAGGTGAAAGTTGAAACCCAATTCCTGACAGTTGAGGTTACCAACAAATAGGTTTCCAGCTGTGGTGATTTATATTATGTAGTAGTGTCAACCATATTGGGAGGGTGGTGCCCATCACGTATAAATTGTTAACTAAATGAGTGTTAAGGGGGGTCAACTGCTTTTTTTGTCTTACTCTCCTTTTCTCTCTTTCTCTGGCTTGTGTCCCTTTGGCCCCATTCAGCCAACTGTTTTAAGACGTTTATCCCCATCCAGGTGTCGATTTCTTCCTGGCGAGCGATAGCGAGCAACATTGTATGGAGAAATCCGGCTTCACCGGAGACAATTTTTCTATTGAAAAATGTACAAATTTAGCTTGCTGTAAGAATATATATATATATATATATATATATATATATATATATATATATATATATATATATATATATATGCTGGCTCGCTACCGCTCGCCAGGATAATATTGACACCTGGATGGGGGTAAACTTCTTAAAACAGTAGGCTAAATGGGGCCGAATGGATATAACCCAGAGAGAGGGAGAGAGATAAAAAACACAAGGTGGGCTCCCTTAACACCTAACGAGCGGCCTAGGTGGTAAATAATATGTAGCCACCAGCGGGGTGTTTTTACCCAAAATAGGGCTGTTTACGTTATCATTTTCATGCCTAAATAAGACCCAGAGCGTAAAACAAGTATCTATCCCTGAAAGGGCATAAATAGAGCTTTCCAATGACACCCCAACAATCCTTGTATGACCGCTAGTTCTCTTGCAACAATCGCGCAACACGTGTGCAAAAACCATGTAATTCGGTACTTTCCCTAAACAATTCACTGTGTAGTGAGTGTGAGAGGGTGGAGGAGGGTGGGATTCATGTCAGTTGGTCCACCGCGGTGGTCTGGAGCAGTCATACGCTCGCTACTCTCCTGCCACCACTTGTCTCTCTCTCTCAGCAACATTACGTGCTGAAAATGCCACACGACTTATGTTGTGTGCCGCCACATAGTCCAAATTTCTTTCACTCGACATATGATGCGCGCCGCTAAAGAAGGGTTAATGCATGAAAGAGGAATTGGTGACGCCCAATATTACATAACATTATAATGCCCAAAATGCAAGGTATCTGAAGTCGGTTCTTTACCTACATGCAACATCCCTAGGGTTATATTTGAACTTTGTACGAGCCAGGGTCAGTCTGTTGATATTTGAGAGAGTTGGTTTAAATGTAAGATGATTAAAGTGAAATAAACTTCCCGATATTAAGGTGAATATAATCGAATAATGGACTTAACGTTGTCCGGTAATGTCACTCAAGTTCCTTAGTCTACAAGTTATAAAATCCAAACTCAAGTTGTTTCATATATATTATGAAATCTTTTAAATTACGTTCGTAAAATTTGAGTGAGGATAACTTATGTTAAAGTTAAATGAGGCTAAAGTAAGACTAAGGTAGGTAGCCTACACCCACATACACTAATTCCAACGCCTTGTTCTCGAATTGATTAATATAACCTCCGAAATGCATACAAATATATTGGTAGAAAATTTACAAATAGATTCTATTCAGTCTGAGAGACCTTTAAATATACATTGAAAGCATTAAGGCTCCGTGCACATCAAAATGCATTAAACAATTTGGAATAACTATCTGCACATGTGGTGATGGGCTGGTCTTTCAGAGTGAGAACTGAGCGATCTCTGCCATACCCATAGCTTACTCTGACTTTTCCTTTTACTTATATATTTTCTAGATCTCAAGTGACGGCGTCTCTTCCGTGGATTGACCTCCCAATCTACCAAGATTGGAAGCCAAAGCGTCACATTTTTCCTTTGCCCCTCAACTTTCTCTTCATAATTGCTGAGGGGCACAGGGCCCTGGGTGGGGCTTTGGTTTCCCGGGCGTTTCCGCACCCTCCTCAGCTCCCAGCCATGGAGTGGCTTCGGTCACCCAGGCTTTATTGTGGTCGGCAGGGAGGGTTATGGCCTTGGCCTTGCTCAGGGCCTTGGGGCTGTTTGGCCAGGCAGCTTGGGGAACAGCAACAACAACAACTATCTGCACATTTCTGTCCTGCTCTGTGCTGCTTCACCTGTGTTGCTTGCGTCTCAGTATGCCCTGGGCCTAATAATCGTGGCTGTACTGTAGCACGAACAATACCTGGATGTGATTAATGGGATTCGAGGCGTTCAACCATGTGGAAGCTATAATAGTAGTTTAAGGCAAGTACATCCAAATTCATTAATTAGAAAACAATTGTAAAGCAATGCAGATTGCCAAGATAAAGGGATTCATCTTAATACTGCAGTTTCTCCTTGGATAGTGAGAACCTGAATATACAACAACTCCCCCAGAATTCCCGACAATAATATCAGTGCAAGTCCGACATAATCCATTAACCCCCCCCCCGACACACACACAGACCCTCCCGTCGGGCCAGATATTGTGGACCCAGACGTCATGGTGCACGTCCCCAGTATCCCCATTGGAAACTCTGACGAACTACTCTTGGGCCTAGCCCCCATCATATCAAAAAGAAGCTCTCATTGCCCCAGAGCCCATACCACTTAGTACCTGCAATTGCAAGCCCTGGTGCCCTCCAAGACCAACGCACACCCCTACCACAAAAACCGAACCAAGGGGTGAAATGGTAGAAAGAGGAAACAAGACAAGTGATAGGCCAGGCTGAATTGTCTGACCTTCCACTTTACCTGCTCGGGGAAACCCGGATTCATTATCAAAGGATGGGTACCAACAATAGCCACATGACCTGATTAGTCAGCCAGGAACATCTCCAGCATGACGTGATCCTGGACCGGCATATAAAAAGGACTGAAAGCACCCCCCCCAGCAAATAGAATACAATACGCTCTCCATTAGGGGCGCCCCCTCTCTCAGCTCTCCATGACCTCCCTCCCTTAGTTCTCCCTAAGTCCCCTCTCTGAGCTCCCCACAAGCTTACTGACCCCTACCCCCACGCACCTGTTCACACTGCAGCCATCCCCCTTCACCGATTTCAAACCTGACACTGAGCAAACCCTCGCCTATCCCCATCAACCCGAAGAGGGAGATACAGACATGTTCTCTGAGTTTGGAGAACTGTAAGATCTGCAGATGCTGATTTACGGAGCTGACGACTACTTTAATCAGCTCGGTGAAGTGGAAGGCCGAATTGCCTAGAACACTGAGGAAGTCGAAGGCTGAATCTGCTGTAGGCGAGTCTGCCCCGTCGATCCACCTGAAGTACTGCCTGGAGTGTGGCGGACCACGTGTGTTGCTGAAGTCCCCTTTAACCCTCTGGCTGTGGTCATATTTGCGCTATTTAGCGCATATTCAGGCACTCCTGAATGATTAATCAAGTATCTGCATGAAATTACATTTTTTCTGCCGAAAACTATACGAAAATAACCTCAAAATGACACTAGAACGAGCTTCCTAACTTGCGGGGTTTACCTGCAGCGCTGCCTTAGACATTCGGGAAAACTCGCTAATTATTAGCAATGTAGCGGCTTGGCAATGCTGCTGAGACCGCGGTCTGAGACCACAGTTTCCCTCAGTGCGTGGCTGGCCGTGCTGACTGTCGGAGGTGGGCCCCTCGCCTTCCCCGCCCACTGACACTCGATTTCTACAGCTTTTACAGGCTTTTAAAGCCTGGAAGTTGCTGTAAATTGCCTATGTGTTCCGGAACGTCTCCCGCAGGGAAAAGGTTAAGCATCGTGGACCACCATGTGTGTAGCTGAAGTCCACCTGAAGTGTGGTGGGCCTACCCCTGTGTCGGTGGAGGTCCCTGAAGGTGTCTAGTGCATGATTGACCAACCTTGAGGATCCTGGTTATCTTGAAGCTCGCATAAAGCAAAGCAAGGCAGAGCCCGTGTGTACACCCGTTTAAATCCGTTCCGCGCAAAAAAGATAATACATGCATACATACAGTACATATACTCTGGCACATACTCCATTTTTTTGTTATGGGGGTGGCCAATTTTTTTTTTTTTTTTTTTTTTCTATGTGATTGAGGGAGGCAAAAGGCATAACTGCCTATAGCGAGTGCCTCCCCCATAGTTGAAAGAGTGACAGGGCCAAAATCAAGGGACGTTCGAGCCAAAATGCCTGGACACACGGAGTTTGAAGCAATTTAAGTCATAGGAAGAGGGAAAGACTGATTCTGGGAGAGAGTTCCAGAGCTCAGCTGTTGAGTAGAAGAAAGTTTGAGAGTAAAGTTTCACTCTTGGGTTGTAGAGTTGCACAGAGTAGGGGTGGGATTGAGTTGCAAGACGGGTACCACGTGCCCTACGTAAAGGAGGTGGTATGCACTGGGATAGCTCTGAGGAACACTGATTATTATAGTAGCGATAGAATAGCGAGAGAGATGCAACATTGCGGCGGAGAGAGAGAGAGATTACAGAGAGTTGGTGAGTGGACGGGAGTTAATGATACGAAAGGCCTTCCTTTCAACTTTGTCTAGGAGAGCGGTGTGAGAGGAACCTCCCCACACATGTGAACAATACTCAATACAAGGGCAAAGATAGATAAATGAATAAATAGATATTGTACAGCCAGTTTGCGAAGTATATGGGCTATAATAAAGCATTTTAGTAATGAATAGGAATGAATGGAGAATGAGAGACAGAACCCGAACAGGGACAACACAACACAAAAACAAAGCACAAAATCAGACACATCTAGGTTGTCCAGATGAAATGCCCAGAGACTCAGGCCCATTTGGGATCTCCAGCAAGATTCCCAGGTCCCAGACCTCCCGGAGAGGCTCCGATTTCTGCAGGCACACATGCAGCGAAGCTCTACCATTACAAACCCGCACACCATACATCCATGCGTAATTGCGTACCCTTAATTTCTACCGGCTCCCCTGGCCAGGCGCTTGATGGACTATTATCTAGTCCAACTGGAGCCTGACAACCTCTCCTAAACGACCGTGTATATACTAATTTATTCACTAGCATTCTCCATTCATTCCTATTCATTAGTAAAATGCTTTATTATAGCCCATATACTTCGCAAACTGGCTGTACAATATCTATTTATTCATTTATCTACCTAACTATCTATCTATTTGCTTAACCTTCCTCCTCTTCCTGGTCCCTTTGTAACATTTCTCCCCACATTGTTCTCCTCTCAGGGTTGTGACAGCCAGGCCTTCAACCTGGCAGTGGAGAGAGAGAGAGAGAGAGAGAGAGAGAGAGAGAGAGAGAGAGAGAGAGAGAGAGAGAGAGCGTGCGTGAGCGTGCGTGAGCGTGCGTGCTGTTGCTTACCAAGTACAGTCTTGATATTAACCATCTCAGAATTCCAAAAAGCATTACGTTTCTACTTTCAAGCTCTTTTAAGACTAGTTTATTCATACTAGGAAGGGTATATGGAAAATCAGAGGGTTTACTGGGCCAGTCCTTACCATTTTAACTCACAGATCTTTTCTAAGTTGTATACATCGTCTAATGCTAGCCAGAATATACTGTTTAAGCGCGTCATAAGGGAGGGAGGGAGGGAGGGAGGGTAGTCGAGACGAGGTACAGTTGCAAGGACGTGAACAGGTTGGGAAAGTTGGCTGTATATAATCACCAGCACAGGTTAATGCATGGATAAAATGGATATTTATCTATTTACTTACTTCAAATATTACTGTTGCTTTATTTCATATTTAAGTGGGTATAGGCCTACTGTATGGTATTTAAGTGGGTATAGGCCTACTTTATGGTATTTAAGTGGGTATAGGCCTACTTTATGGTATTTAAGTGGGTATAGGCTTACTTTATGGTATTTAAGTGGGTATAGGCCTACTTTATGGTATTTAAGTGGGTATAGGCCTTCTTTATGGTATTTAAGTGGGTATAGGCCTTCTTTATGGTATTTAAGTGGGTATAGGCCTTCTTTATGGTATTTAAGTGGGTATAGGCCTTCTTTATGGTATTTAAGTGGGTATAGGCCTTCTTTATGGTATTTAAGTGGGTATAGGCCTTCTTTATGGTATTTAAGTGGGTATAGGCCTTCTTTATGGTATTTAAGTGGGTATAGGCCTACTTTATGGTATTTAAGTGGGTATAGGCCTTCTTTATGGTATTTAAGTGGGTATAGGCCTACTTTATGGTATTTAAGTGGGTATAGGCCTTCTTTATGGTATTTAAGTGGGTATAGGCCTACTTTATGGTATTTAAGTGGGTATAGGCCTACTTTATGGTATTTAAGTGGGTATAGGCCTACTTTATGGTATTTAAGTGGGTATAGGCCTACTTTATGGTATTTAAGTGGGTATAGGCCTACTTTATGGTATTATTTGTTTGTACGGTAAATATTTAAGGGGGGTGACCTGCTTTTTGTTATTTCTGTCCTTTTCTATCTTTCTCTGGCTTGTATCCATTTGGCCCCATTCAGCCAACTATTTTAAGACGTTTATCCCCATCTAGGTGTCGATTTCTTCCTGGCGAGCGATAGCGAGCCAGCATTATATGAAGAAATCCGGCTTCGCCGGAGAAATTTTTCTATCGAAAAATGTACAAATTTAGCCTGCTGTCAAACAAAAATAAAAAATATGCTGGCTCGCTACCGCTCACCAGTAAAAAATTGACACCTGGATGGGGATAAACGTCTTAAAACAGTAGGCTGAATGGGGCCAAATGGATACAAGCTAGAGAAAGATAGAAAAGCACAAAACAAAAACAGGTCACCCCCCTTAAATTAACACTGATACTGCATGTTAGGCTATACTGTATGTACTTCACACAGTGATGTAAAATTCAAGTGTTCAAAATCATCAAAGGCATCGACAATATGAACTGTAGTAAGTACTTCACTATCGACCAATCTAATTACACGCGGGGAAACGGGTGCAAAATTATTGGTAAATCTTTGAACTCCCACGAAGCTAAAAATTTCTTCTTCAATCGAGTTGTCAACTTATGGAATGGGCTTCCCCGAGACGTTATAGACTGCAGCACCGTTGATTCATTTAAACTTCGCCTAGATAAATATCTCGCATCAAACCCGCGACTGACTGCATTTGTAAATGAATAACTTTATTTTATCCTCCCATCAGTTACTAACCCATCTGTCCCCTACTAACTTCCCAATCCTGCCACGGACATTAGTTCCAGGGCAGTAGTTCCCTTTCCAATGTTCCCTTACCCACTCTAAACCACTGTTTGGACACTTGATCCTCAGTGTTTTGGAGGACAAGCAGCCTAGAAGGGTCTCTAGATCTGTTGTTGCTTGATTTCCTTTGTACTCCTTTGTACCCTTTGATGTATGTACTGTATAATGCTATCATTGATAAGTATTACGATAAAACCTATAATGTATGAATGAAATCATTATAATTTTGGCGCTTACATTTTGTTTTTCGTAAGGTGGGTAGTATATTTTGTTCTAAATATTTATTAGGATTCTCTACTATTACTTTTACTTTAAAGTGTATAACTTATGAGCAAGCAGTCTTATCAGTGCGGCTAGGCTATAGTTTTCCCAACAATGATTCTTCGGAATGATGAATTTTGACATGTAGCCTACCACATTATTATATTAATCAAGCGTAATGTTCATACTAACTCAAAGATATTACACCCAATTTGAAGACCGAATACTTTCATAAACCATAAGTTTTTGTCAATAATTCATGATAGATCTTCGTGTGCTTCACTTTGCTCGGCAAAACTGCTAGGTACCGTGTGATAATTACGCCAACCTGCTAGGCCAAATTTGCTCAGCGAAACGCTGTTATGCTTGGTGAAAGTTGTCCGTGTGAAAGCGGCTTTAGGGGTAGATTCATAAACTCAACTTCATACTATAATTAAACTTGTGATAGTGTTAATTTCTAACATTTGTAAGTATTTTTCTTCAGTATCAGATGCTTCTCGAACTTGGCATTAATGTGTCAAACACTCAAATGGTTAAACAGTTTTTAGGACTCACGACCGTACAATAC
Source organism: Lithodes maja (assembly GCA_037953745.1). NCBI lineage: Eukaryota > Metazoa > Arthropoda > Malacostraca > Decapoda > Lithodidae > Lithodes > Lithodes maja. Next base: position 28,226 of record JBAKBP010016741.1, read on the forward strand.
GTAAGGAAGAACTAAGTAAATTGAAGAGTGTTGGAGTTTTGAGGAATTTTAGTCACTTGAGGTGGACTCAGTGGCTAACAGAGCTATGTCAGTGTTAAATGTATGGTATCTGGAAGACGCGACTTTGTGTGTGTCTGTAGAATATGTCCTAACCTACCTAAGCAACATCATAAATAATCGTGTCCAGGCTGGGCTAGAAACAGATAACAATAAATGAGAACTTGTCCTCTTCAACAACACATTCGAAGAAAGAGAACACACATGGGCCCAATTCTGAGATGCCTTGCCAGGTTTGAGGGTCCTTCAGGATTACCAGCACACACTACTAGGCTCCCCATTGACTCTGGCAGCAATCCCACCAGCACTTCAGGGTAAAAAGGTGAAGCTGCAATGTCTTGTGAGCCATTTGATGCCCAGCAATTCTCACTCAGCTCTGTCCTTACTCAAGAACACTGGCGGCTTTCAAGAAATAGACAACATAATTCAAGAAGCAGTAACCAGTATCACCAATGTCAACTTTCGAGGTCAGACCTTGGACACTAGCCATTCTCCTTGTCAGCTTTCGGAGCCAGGAGATAAAGAGAGCCACAGATGTTGCCTGCCATGCCTTTAGATCCTGCCTTTTCCCAACCAATGAACTTGTTGGGTCCATCCTTTCTTCTCAACCCGGGATGGCACCAAATGAGGACTTGACAAAAACAATGAACACCTGGAAAAAAGTACAAGAGCAGAGGAGGAACTTTAGGGTACCTCCAAGGGCAAGCAGGAAGCTTAGGATACAATCTCAGGGAAAATAACACAAGAAAGTCTCCTGAACAATGAGAACCTGATTGCTATAGCCTGGCCATCCCCATTCTCCCTCATGGAACTCAAATGGATGCTGAAACACTCTGGGTTGCCATTGCACTCCGAGTGGATACATCAGTTTGCCACCCACACACATGCAAGTGTGATGCATTGATAGATGCTTAAGGTCACCATGTCCTATCATATGTCACAGTACAGGCTGTCTGACAAAACACTCAACACTAAATTATGTCATAGAATGGACCCTGCAGAGTGCTAACTGTGCATCAATCCTTGAACCACCTGGGCTCACAAGAGATGAAGGCTAATGGCCAGATGGGATGACCACCTTCCCTTACAAGAATGGCCGGTGCCTTGTGTGTGATGCTACATACATTGACTCTTTCTCAATGACCAACATCGCCAGAAATGCCAACAAAGCAGGTAAGGCTGCCTGGATATAAACAATTAAAAGCAAAAATAATGCCAAATCCTCGTCAGACGTCATCAGTTCAAGCCTCTGGTATTCGGAACATCAGGAGTCTTCAGCCCTACCACCCTCAATCTGGTGAATGTGATTGGCCGCAAAATTAGAACATTTACAGGAAAACCACAGGAATCCCTTTGGCTCAAGCAAAGACTAGGAATGACCATCCTCTGGGGAAATACCACCCATGTCAGGAGTTCAGAACGAATGGGCCATGCCACCAAGTGCGGCCCATGGTGTATTCTTAGTTTTACCTCACTAGGGTAAATTATATATATATATATATATATATATATATATATATGTTGTATGATGCACATGAATAAAAGGAGGTGTCTGATGGTTGAAAGCCATAGTTGCTTGCGTGTGTGTTTGGGGCTAAAACACATATTATGAAAAGCATGTATCCATCAAAATAACTTTTCTCTATAATACCTTAAATTTGCCTAAAGAATAACAGGCTTTTCACAATACATAGACGGAGGCCCTTTTAATATGAACAAATTATATGCAAGCTAAAAAATGTCTAGGTATAATTGAATAAAATAGGAAGCACGTAAAGTTTTAAAAACAAGAAAAGGAAAAGGAAATTGTGGGGGGGGAAAATACAAGATGAGGGACAGGATTTTTGTTTATATAACTCTGGGAGAAATGAAAAGCTAAAATGTGTGTGTGGTAGAGTTGGGAAAAGTGGAGGAAGGTATTTAAAAGTAGGCAGGAGAGAATATAAAAAGAGAAAATTATGTAGGTTTGCTAAACGGGAGAGTTTTTGATTGATCGCTAGACCTCCATATATAGCTTAATATAATACCCCAAGATTCCCCTTCAAGATATATTTGTGTGTTTTTCGGCAGAAAATTGTCCCGGCCAAAGGCCGATTTCTCCCAAATTGCGGGCTCGCCATCGCTCGTCAGTAAAAATTTGAAACCCAATATTTTTTTTATGTTCCAATTCTACGTCCAAACATAATATAACAGCCTGTAGAAACTGCTCAACACAGTGAAGTCAGGATGTCATATCCCAAATGACTAGTGAGACATAGAGACAGTTTGATTGTTGTAACCGGCTCGTTCGTGGTCTTACCTTTGTAGACTTAAGATGCCTTGTTGTCTACTCGTGGCCTATTGCAACTTTAACATCTCTAAGCTGCATCGCCACTGTCTCGCTGTCTCATCTCACAATCACAGATACCTCTCTCAAACTCCATTTATTGAGCTGTTTATGCACGAGGCATGGTCCCCATAGGGAATATTCATACATACATACATAACATTTTAAGACTGAATGCTCCACACATACGTGCAGTTTCAGTCTCTTTTATTAGAAGCAGCGAGGGTATTCTTATGGTGTGTTAGAGGGCTTTGTGGTGATACACTGATACCATATACAGCACAAATTCCATCTCAATAATATCTTCCCATTGACGCATCAGGATTTGAACTTGGGACCTTAAGATTACCAGTCCAGTAGCAAGATCAGTCAACCACACCTCTATGGCATGATAGATTTTAAAATTGACAAAGAAATAGAGTGAAAGCTCTAAATATGGCCAGACTAATGGAGTCAATCAATGCATCGCTGGGTGCATACGCCGTGACTGCACATAACCGCACTCACCCTTAGACCCTCCGCTACAGGGGATTCCCCCAGGCGAGACTCCAGGTATCTGCCTGGCCTATATCAAGTATCCTATCGCAAGATTGGTCGACTTGTCTCAACCATGACTTTCGTGGTCTACTCCTAGGCCTCCTCCACTCGGGGTTGTCCTCTGTAGAAAACACCTGGTGAGCAGGGTCAGCATCAGGGAGGCGAACCACATGCCCATATAGCCAAAGTTGGCCTTCACGAACCATGCAACTAATGTATCTTGTATCAGTTTCACAAAGTAGTCACTGGTTTGATATGTAATCATGCCAGCGATAGCTCATGATCCTGCGAAGACATTTAGTACGAAAGGAGTTGATGCATCTCTACAATTCACTGTGATGTGTCCATGTCTCACATCCACATAATAAGACAGGGACACCAGTGTCTTGATGATCCGCAGCTTCATCTCTCTGTACAGGTATCGGCAACGCCATATACTTTAGTTGAGTGAATCCATAACCCCATATGGTAAGCCAAGGCGACAATTGATATTGTAGCCTAACACCACTTCTATGGATCACGCTACTAAGATCAGTAAATTTATCCAATTTCTTCACATGCATGAACAGATTAAAATGCATCATCCAATAAGCCACCAAATGCTTGGACCTTGGTCTTAGTCCAAGAGACCTTTAAACCCAGTGGCTCCGATTTCTCGTGAAGTGTCTCGAAGGCCAATCTATGAACATCCAACGTCTCTGCTAAGACCACCGAGTCATCTGCAATATCAAGATCAGTGATCTTAAAATTGTAGACGTCTGCTTCACAGAGACTCTGCCCAACTTTCCGGCCCAGTAACCAGTCCATGCAAATGTTGAAAAGTGTAGGTGCTAGAACACAACCCTGTTTCACACCTAAATTCACAGGAAAGAAGGAGGATGCTCCCCCACCACACTTAACAGCACACTCTGTTCCTGTATGAAGTCCAGATACCAGGTCAATAATCACCGCGGGGATTCCGCATAACCGTAGTAGCTCCCAGAGCGTCTCTCGGTGCACTGAGTTAAATACTTTCTTGAGATCAACATAAACTGTAAGCAGTCATTTTTGAAACTTGACTATGCGTTCCATGAGAACCCGCAGCTGGCCTCGGATTTGCATCAGTAGAATATAGGCAAAGACCTTGCCTGGCTTACTGAGCAGTGTGATACCACTGTAGTAATTGCAGTCCTGTCAGTCCCCTTTCCCTTTCCATATTTGGGTCCCCTTTTCCAGTTAAGAGGACCGGTATCTGTCTGCCATACAACACTCGCGATTGCATGTAACCTGTGGACCATGGACTCACCCCCAACTTTCAATAGCTCTCCAAGAATGCCACAAATACCAGGAGCCTTCCCACCTTTCAGCTTAGCCACAGCCTCCCTTACCTCGGCAAGGGAGGGAGGGTCTTCACTAATTGGCGGATCAGGCACTGGTGTTTTGATGTTCATAGGATGAATCTGAAGGTTTGGGGCACTGGCCATGTACAATTGCTCAAAGTACTCAATCCAGCGGGCTCTGCATTCATCATCACCCGATGTGAGTTGGCCATCCTAACTGAGCTAATCTGGAGGGTAGGCTTTGAGTGGAGTTTCTTTAGGGCTCAGTAAGGAGACTATGACATACCCCTCTTTATCTCTCCTCAGGTAAGCTCTTGCTCTGCAAGACAGGGCCCTGTGCTTATATTTAAAAAAGGAATGGAACTAAACATGAAGAATAGGGTCCAGAAAAAAAACGCCCCTTAACCCTTTCGCTGCGGGTGACGTTCTGGAATGTTTTGGCAAGTTACAGCAATTTCCAGGCTTTAAAAGCCTGTAAAAAACGTAAAAATTGAGTGACAGTGGGCGGGAGCGTGAGGGGCCCACCTCCGACCCTCAGAGCACCGCGCGGCTCACTGAGCTAGGCTGTGTCTCGTGCGTGTCTCTCTCTGTCTCTCTCATAAGTGCAGCCAAGCGAGCGAGTGTTACATAATAGCGGGGTTCCCGCGTTTCACTGGGATCACTGCGGGTGAACCAGACCACGTATACGGTCCGTTCGGGTGTCATTTTGAAGCTAATTTCGCCTAGTTTTCGGCAGAATACACTTCATTTAATGCAGATGCTTGATTTATCATTCAGAAGTACCTGAATATGCCCTAAATAGCCCAAACAAGGCTGCAGCCAAAGGGTTAAGCTATAAATCCTGCAGTAAGAGAGAGTGGTCATCGTCTATTTTGGTGCCTCGCTTATCAAAAAACGAGGTGGTACTATATTATTGATCCGGTAGAATGTATATCCAAAGACAAAACTATATTTCTGTATGAGTATACCCGAATATTTCTTATAGGTATGGAGTTACTTGAGAGTAAAGATAAGACGATGGCACCTACATGTCAAAGTTTGGCTGATCTATGTTACTATAGGATCTCTAATTTAAACGAATGCCTACGGAAATTACACTAAACTTGTAAGGTTGGATTCTATGACGTCAGAGGTTGTGGCGTAATTTTTACTTTATCATGGTAACCATTATAATGCACTGTTAAATATAATCCCTACTATGTACAGTACGCCTTAACCTCGAAAGGGGGTCTTGGGGCTATTTTCTAAATATTCTGTTGTAGATGTTGAGAGGAATCTTACAATAAGAAATTATAAGTAAATAAAAAAAATCGCCTGCATTACGGAATAGAAAAGGTTTTTGATAGTGCTAATTTACGGTCTACTCAAAAAATTTCGGATATTACTCTATACTTTACGGATATACCTCTATAATTTACGAAAAGATTAAAAGTATTTGAATAAACCCTCGGAGTCTGTGTTCCTAAGATACATAAAATCGCCTATTGATGGCCAGAATAAGATTAAATAAGACGTCAAAAGCAGAGTAACCAATCACCGAGAATGGCATGTAAAAGTTAATATCGTCACACTACACTGTTAATTATTATGGAGTAAATGTTACAATTATTTTAAATTATTATTATTATTAGGGGTTCGACCCCTACGGCGAACCCCTATTGTAATCATTAAACACGGTTTTTCATCCAAATTCTTCTTACGCGCCGGTTTCGACGCAATAACTCCAGAACCACTTTTTGGATCGGGATCAAACTTTCACAGGAGGTGCGTTTTTGTATTGGGCAATTTTTGATATGCTAAACATCCGGCATGACGGTCAAACAGGTCCGTGGCAGCCGATTTCCCAAAAAACTTGACGCCTAAATACCGTCTCTCCCACTCATAGGAAACGACTGGGCTTTGGCATACGGACTCCACTACTAATGCTCCGCAAATGTTATAGAGAAGGTTTTGCTTTTGCACGTGGGTTTTTTTCCGGCAATCTTGAAAAAACCTCTAATTCCACTTAAAATTCCACATCTTGAAAACTGCGCCGATGATCAAAGCCATGCTTGCATAGTTGGGAGAGACTTTTTCTATTGCACTAGACATATCGAAAGCCTTCGATAGAGTCTGGCATAAATCTTTAATTTCTAAACTACCCTCCTTCGGTTTCTATCCCTCCATCTGTGCCTTTGTCTCTAATTTCCTTTCCGGCCGTTCCATAGCCGCGGTTGTGGACGGCCATTGTTCACTTCCTCACCCTATAAACTCCGGTGTTCCTCAGGGCTCTGTCCTATCTCCTATTCTCTTTCTAATTTTTATAAATGATCTCCTTAACTGTACCTTAATTCCCATCCATTCATACGCAGACGACTCAACCTTACACTACTCCATTAGTTTTTCAGAACGCCCCAGCCAGCAATCCCTCAACGACAAACGTAATGAAGCCATAGAACTCTTAAATTCTGATCTAAATACTATTTCCAATTGGGGCAGAGAAAACCTTGTTAACTTTAATGCTTCCAAAACCCAATTTCTCCATCTATCTACCCGTCAGAATCTCCCAGCGGACTATCCCTTATCTTCAACAATACAAAAATCAACCCTTCATCTTCTCTCAATATTCTTGGTGTCTCTTTTTCTTCTGCTCTCATTTGGAAGGACCATATTACCAGTCTTGCTGAGGCAGCCTCCCAGAAGCTGGGTGTGCTCAACCGCCTTAGAGGGTTCTTTTCCCCTGCACAGCTTCTTGCTCTGTACAGGGGCATAGTGCGCCCTTGTATTGAGTATTGTTCACATGTGTGGGGAGGTTCCTCTCACACCGCTCTCCTAGATAAAGTTGAAAGGAAGGCCTTTCGTATCATTAACTCCCGTCCACTCACCAACTCTCTGCAATCTCTCTCTCTCCGCCGCAATGTTGCATCTCTCTCGCTATTCTATCGCTACTATAATAATCAGCGTTCCTCAGAGCTATCCCAGTGCATACCACCTCCTTTATGTAGGGCACGTGGTACCCGTCTTGCAACTCAATCCCACCCCTACTCTGTGCAACTCTCCAACCCAAGAGTGAAACGTTACTCTCAAACTTTCTTCTACTCAACAGCTGAGCTCTGGAACTCTCTTCCAGAATCAGTCTTTCCCTCTTCCTATGACTTAAATTGCTTCAAACTCCGTGTGTCCAGGCATTTTAGCTCGAACGTCCCTTGATTTTGGCCCTATCACTCTTTCAACTATGGGGGAGGCACTCGCTATAGGCAGTTATGCCTTTTGCCTCCCTCAATCACATAGAAAAAAAAAAAAAATAAATTGGGTGAGGCTCGAGGAGATTCCGAACGTTTAGATACCAAAAGAATATAAATGGGTGGAATAGTTTGGCCGCAGCATTGAAAACTGTCTATTCTTAAATTACTTTAAAACCACATTCGCTACCCACCGTCTACAGGCTTCCACGCATCCCCCAGTTTTGCTTAATAACATAATCACTTTATTATTCAGATCTATATATTTTTTTTTATTTAACTCTCTCAAAACAGGTCGAGTCCCTACGAATTCCACCAATTATTTAGCCAACCTACCTATACATACCTACCCTACCAAATAATAATGATAATTAAAATTTATTTTTGGTGAATAACAGAGTATTGGCTAAGGTTTTTAACAATTCCTCCCTTTGCCAAATGCTTAGTTTAATAACAATGATATGGACCTTGAAAGTTTTGGCAATTGCCCGTGTGACTCGTATTTTAACCCTCCTAAGTGTTACCACAAAATACCGCTAGATCCTTTCTCAAAAGTCGCTAGCATGTTGCTACATAGTCAAACAATGTTAGAATAATGCTGCAATTTCTAAAGAGTTTTGGTTTGTTTGTTTTGCAAATTTTACAATGTAGTATGACTAGAATGTCTGAAATTTTCAAATTATCCCTAGTAAATGTCTCTAGATATAAAAGAAATGGCTGCTAGATTGAAGTAAATAGCTCTACATTTAGCGGTAATAGGTAGCTTTACAACTGGCAACACTGCAACCACCACCTCCCTCCCACCCTCCCAGTATCTATCTATCTATCTATCTATATGCTCTGGCCCAATCCCCATTTTGGGGGTAGCCGACTCAAGACAGAGCAAGAACAGGGAAAACACAAAAACAACATAAAACAAAAAATAAACACAGATAAAAAGCACAAACTCACACACATCCAGGTCACCCAGGAGAAGACCCAGAGACCAGGGTTACCAAGGTCGCTCCAGCACTCCCCCAGCCCCTGACCACCCGGAGAGGTTCCGATCTCGGCAGGCAGACATGCAGCGGAGCCAAAGCCACAAGCCCTCCCACCACACTTCCAGGCACACCCTTCATATTAATCGTCCCCCCGGCCAGGCGCCTGATGGACTATTATCTAGTCGAACTTGCGCCCGACCCCTTACTCCAAATGACCACGTGTTCACTCAACTATTCACAAGCATTCTCCATTCACTCCTGTCCACCACCACTTCCTCTGCCTGATCTATAGTCATTCCTCTATCATCCAAAGCCTTTCTTACACAGTCTCTCCATCTCAATGGGGGTCTTCCTGCCCTTCTATCTCCCCTTGTACCTGACTCACATATTCTCCTCAAAATGTCACAGTATGTCTCCACAAAATACCGCTAGATCCTTTCTCAAAAGTCCAAAAGTCGCTAGCATGTTGCTACATAGTCAAACAATGTTAGAATAATGCTGCAATTTCTAAAGAGTTTTGGTTTGTTTGTTTTGCAAATTTTAGAATGTAATATGACTAGAATGTCTGATATTTTCAAATTATCCCTAGTAAATCTCTCTAGATATGAAAAAATGGCTGCTAAATTGAAGTAAATAGCTCTACATCTAGCGGTAATATATGTAGCGATACAACTGGCAACACTGCCTAAGTGTTACCCCAAAATACTGCTAGATCCTTACTCAAAAGTCGCTAGCATGTTGCTACATAGTCAAACAATGATAGAATAATGCTGCAATTCCTAAATAGTTTTGATTTGTTTGTTTTGCAAATTTTACGATGTAATATAACTAGAATGTCTGAAATTATCAAATTATCCCGAGTAAATATCTCTAGATATGAACAAATGGCTGCTAAACTGAAGTAAATATAGCTCTACATCTAGCGGTAATATGTAGCGGTACAACTGGCAACACTGCCTACAACCACCCTCTCATCGCCAATGATTATGCTCTGAAGTTTGTATTTGCTTATCTTATCCTGTGTATAAAAAATGTAACCCTTACACATGTTTCTATTAAATAATGACATTAAACAGGATTCATGATTTAAATACAAGGCTAGATATTTATCGGAAGTATGTATTTACCTTCGGAAAGCTAAAATATAATGTTTACACATATGGGATAGGGAGGAGGGAGGGAGGTATAAGAGGTGGACCGATGGAAGGAAGAGAACCCCGATATACGAGATACATAGCTTCATATGCGCGTATTGATCACTTTCATGCTATTATGTATGCATACAGAAGTAGCAGGACACAATTATGTCAAGAGTGAACACCAATAACTTCATCCATACACAGTAAAAAAGACGGAAATAATATGGTACATACGAAGTGATGGAATGGGTATGGGGGGAGTGTGTATGATATGTAAACAGGACAGTTCGTCGCTAGATAGGTGTGTGTGTGCTTGTGTGATGGTCTTGTGTAGCTATTTTTTTTTTTTTTTTCTATATATTCCAACTACTCCCTCTCGGGCATAGGCTGAGAGCCTGTTCATTCCACCGCTCAACACGGTGAAGCCCGTGAGGTCTTGTTCCAGTCTGGGGAGTGAGATATGTGAAGCATCCATCATGGCTCGAAGCAGCTCCATCTCTGAAGCGGCCGGTTGCTTCGCTCAAGTGCTTCACCGTCTCACCCTCCAGACTCAGACCCTCACTCTCAGAACGCCACCTATTGAGCAGTGAACTCACTAGGCATTGTCCCCCTGTAACATATTTTGAATATGGGAATATTCATACAGTGTTATTTAATCAGGGAACAATGAGGGTATTTTTTTGGCATTTCGGTGGGCTTTGTGGTAATGCACGGATACTAGGTACAGCACAAATGCAATCCCAATAATATCTTCCCATTGACATATCGGGATTTGAACCCGGGTCCATTGGATTACCAATCCAGTGGCATGACCACTCCACCACACCTGTGTGCTTGTTTGAGTGTTGCTATAAGGCTACGCATTAGTTATCTCTCTCTCTCTCTCTCTTATATATCGCTGTCTTCCTTACGATTACGACATACTGTACCTGTACTAGTGCATGAGAACAGGAAATAGGGAGCCTCGCTCTCTCTCACAAATGAGAACATAATTAAACAGGAGTCTGCAGAGAGCCGATTGGCTATAGGACTCGGTAGCCTATTCCACATATCTACAACTCTGTTACTAAACGAATAGAGGCAGATCCCTTACACACCCAGTCTCTCTCTGTCGCTCGTTTTTTTGCACACCGATACAAATGAGGTAGATCCCTTACAAGATGAACATGGGAATCTGCAGAGAGACAAGTGGCCCACAAAAAGCAGATCCCTTTCACATCCAACCCATTTCGTCCATATGACTATCTGATTTTATCTTGAAATTCTCTATTGTTCTTGATCTCACTATAGCACTAGGTAGCCTATTTCACATATCTACGACTCTGTTACGAGAGAGGCAGATCCCTTACACAGCCAATCTCTCTCTCTTAATTGCACACTGGTACAAAGGAGGCAGATCCTTACACATGCTACCAAGATGAAAATGGGAGTCTGCAGAGAGCCGATTGGCCCACACACGGCAGATCCCTTTCACACCCAATTTATCTCGTCTTATCAAATTTTATGTTGAAGCTCTATTGTTATTGATCCCACTATAGTACTTGGTAGTCTATTCCACATAATTATCTACAACTCTTTTAAAAAGCGAATAGAGGCAGATCCCTTACACAGCCAATCTCTTTCTCGCTCTTGTTTGTTTGCACACCGGTACAAATGAGGCAGATCCCTTACACATGCAACCAAGATGAAAATGGGAGTCTGCAGAGAGCCAAGTGGCCCACATAAGGCAGGTCCCTTTCACACTCAACCCATCTCATAAACGTTACCCGTTATTTACACTACTTACTATACACCCATGTTATCATATACCTGCAACCATAACACAATTGTAAGAAATAGGAACATAAGAAAATGGGCTGTAGAGAGCCAATTGGCCCACACAAGACAGATCCTTTTCACACCCAACCCATCTCATAAAACTCATTTATCTCTGTCTTCCTTACATTTATGGCATCCTAGTCTCTCTCTCTCACACAAATGAGAACATAGGAAAACGGAGTCTGCAGAGAGCCGATTGGCCCACACATGTCAGATCCCTTTCACACCCAACCCATCCCGCGCTCTCTCTCTCTCTCATATTTATCGCTATCTTCCTTACGTTTACGACATCCTATTCTCTCGCCATACTCCCTCTCTCTCCTTCACAAATGAGAAAATAAAAAAAAATAAGAAAACGGGAGTCTCCAGAGCCGATTAACCTACACATGGCAGATCCCTTTTACACCCAACCTGTCTCGTTCTATCTAATTTCAAGTTGAAGCTCTATTGTTCTTGATCCCATTATAGCACTCGGCAGCCTATTCCACATATCTACAACTCTGTTACTAAACGGATAGAGGCAGATCCCTTTTACAGCCAATCTCTCTCTCTCTCGCTCTTGTTTGTTTGCACAATCTGTTCCTTCTGTAGTTTCTCCATGCCCGATAAGTTAAATGATCTTTTGATATCTGTGACACAGCATTTGTATCCAACACAATACCCTGCTTGCAAAACCGTCGAACCCCGGACAACGTTGCTTGCAACTTTAATTATTATTATTATTATTTAGTTTCTTGTCTAGACCTCCATGAAGCTTAAATAAATATATAAATACATAACATAAAAGATACCCCAAGACCCCATTTAAAATAAATGTTGTGCATTTTCGGTAGAAAATGCCTTGGCCTTCTTCCTAAATTGCAGGTTCGCTGTCTCTTGCCCCCCCCCCCCCCCCAAAAAAAAAAAAGAAAAAGAAAAAAGAAAAGACATTCAAATGTACAGTGTGAAAGATCTTAAAATTGACAAAGAAACGGGGCAAAAAGTTTAAAATATTCAAACTAATGGGGCTAAACATGAGGAAGAATGGGGTCCAGAAAAAATACTCCCTTAACCCGTACAGCCCCAGCGACGCGCCTGACGCGTCGGCGATGTATGTAACGCACAGCCCCAGAGACGCGCCTGGAGCGCCGACCGTAGCCTCATGTGTAGCCACTCAAGAGGGCTCAGATTTGTATGGAACTGTGTACGTATCCCACGCAACCGTGCCGATGGTTGAAAACTCTCAAAGTCCATGTGCGTGAGCGCGCAATAACCTGTTTTTTTTGGGTAATTGCCTTCAATTTTTTACTCTTGTAAAATACGTTTTCGGGGGCTCTCTAGGACCATTCTTTAAGCTTTTTGAGCGGTTTTTCGTGGTTTTTCCTTCATTCCTAACCCATTCGCTATTGTTTCTGGAATAAAACCATTTTTTGAAAACCGGCCGGGTTCTGGTGAACAAACATTACAAAACTAGCCGGGGCTGGACGGGTTAAAGAAGATATTGGTAGGGTAAGTAAAGTGTCCATAATAATTTAGCCATATTAACCCCTTGAGGAACTAAGATGCATTTCCTTCATATTTTCAGGCTATTATTAGACAACTTCATTCAGCTTAGGAAGGGTATATGGAAGTCAGGGGTTGAATTGACATAGCCTTTGCCTTTATAACTCCTACAGATCATTCCTGAGCATTATGAAATCATCTAATGATATCCATAATAAACTGTCAAAATGCGTCACGAAGTATACGATAAAAAGGACAGAACTGGTACTGAATATGTGTGGTCTGCGTGAGCAAAATAGGTAATTTGAGATACATTTGGCATCTGATATTGCTGTAGCTTCTTCTCAAGCTGCATAAACTCGTAGGATGATTACCTTGATAAAATGAATAATAGCGTCCAAATAAAGAAAGGGTCTCCACTTGAGGGATTTTTTTTCTTGACCCCTTTCTCCCTCATGGTTAGCCCATTGCTTTGAGATTTTAAGACGTTTGCCCCATTAGTTGGTGATTTTAAGAATTTCCGCGCCATTCTGTCAATTTTAAGACCTTTTGTGCAATTTAGGTGTCGATTTTATCCTGGCGAGCGATAGCGAGCCTGTAATTTAAGAGTAACTGGCCTTCGGCCGGGAAATTTTTCTACCGAAAAATTTAAAAATTTATCTTGAAAGGGGGTCAAGGGGGTGACATTTTAAGATTGCTGGAAGCGTAGGAAACAAACTAGAAACCTCCCCTTAAAGGTGGGGGCTCATGGGTTGAGGTAAACATGGATAAATAATCGCCAACCTGCATATAATTATCTTGTAAAATGCAATGTCACTGAAATAATTATTAACAATGGTATAAAGGATTTTGCGGATCGTCTATACCAGGCCTGTGACGTTATAGTGACGTCACACCAGTATCCTCATCCTGGACTGGATGGTGGACTTACACTCCTGTGACGTCACAGGCCCGGTATAGACGATCCACAAAATCATTTATACCGTTGTTAATAATTATTTCAGTGCCATTGCATTTTGCAAGATAATTATGTACAGCTTGGTGATTATCATTCCATGTTTATCTCAACCCATGAGCCCCCACCTTTAAGCTTATCTGGAGGTAACTATGGTATGGCATAAATGTATTATATTATACTGTATATACATTGTATGTAAATTGTATATATTAGTGTCAAGGCAGGTCAACATTAATAATTTCAGTACGGACAACGTGTTTTATTTTCATATATTCTGGATACTATTAGTATAATCTATTGATATTAATTTCACCACAACACCAAACACCTTCAATGCAATTAATGAAAGCATATAATTATGTGATCCACCAGGATCCGAACCCGGGTTATCACACATATAGACACCTTAACCATTACACCACCAAGACAAGACGGTTAAAGGTTTATGCACATACCTACGACTTATTATCCATTCTCGAATACTGGATATTAATCTAATCATGTTCATATTCCCACCGCACTATGGTAGCCTAATGTTTAAGTGAGAGGAAAGAATATTCATTAATTCATAATTAGACGATACAATCAGATTATAAAATTGATCTCATAGTCAAGAAGGTTGACTGTATCTGATATGAGGGGATCTTTTGGGACTCCACCTTGTTTCATTCCATTAGTTTGGAGATTTTAGGACATTCCACTTAATTAGTTTGATGATTATATGACGCATTACTCCATTTAGGCGCCGATTTTTTCAGGGCAAGCGATAGCGAGCCTGCAATTTAATAGAAAGTGGCCTTCGGCCAGGAAATCATATTGAAATATATTCAAATTTAGCTTGAATGGGATCTGGGGGTGATTTTTTTCCTTTGAAGTGGGTCTTAGAAGGCAGTTGTATTAATTCTATGTGCAAACTAGATATACTGTATATTGCTCGAAAATTGCTAAAACAATCAAAAGCCTCAATAATAATAAACATAATATAATAACCCCAAGACATCGATGAGATAATGGTAATAATCCCTCGAGTAACTCCTTCAGTAGACAATTGAGCTTGATGTTCTTTGTGTTCTGGCTACCACTAGATGATTTATTACGTTCAAGGTAGGCATTCCGCAGTCAATGTGTTATTTAAGGGGAAATTGTATTATTTATTTATTTATTTCATATTATTACCGGTATTATATTTGTTTTAGTTTGCTCCCTAGACCTCTATCATCCATAATAAAACACGTCCCAAAGACCCCCCTTCGAACTAGATTTGTACATTTTTCGGCAGAATTGCCAGTTCCTCCTAAATTACAGGCTCGCTAACTCTCACCAGGATAAAATCGATACCTAAATAACACAAAAGGACTTATTATTACCAATGAAATAGGCGAAGGTCTTACAATGTGAAAACTATTGAGGCTAAACATGAAGTACTTGTCCTCTAAATCACTGAGGATCAAGTGTCCAAACAGTGGTTTAGAGTGGGTAAGGGAAAATTGGAAAGGGAACTACTGCCCTGGAGCTAATGTCCGTGGCAGGATTAGGATGTTGGTAGGGGACAGATGGGTTAGTAACATAACGCAATGATCTTTCGTATATCTGGGAAAAAAAAGTAACGTCTTAGCAATATATATATACAATAATCCTTGATGAATCTGAGGGGGGAATGAAATATAGTTATTCATTTACAAACGCAGTCAGCCGAGGGTTTGATGCAAGATATTTGTCTAGGCGAAGTTTAAAAGAATCAACGGTGCTGCAGTCTATAACGTCTCGCTGGTGTAGTGACTAGCGTCTTGGACTTCCACCCAGAAGGGCCAGGGTCGCGCCCACGCTCGGCGCATTAAAGGTTTTTCACAAGCACTGACTCGTTACCGTCCCTCATGAGCAAGGGGATGGGATAGTAGTACAGGACCCCAATGGAAATACGCCTAATCGGCCTTATTGGGTTATCCTTAGCTGCCGCATGCGCTAGCTTTAAGAACTATTATTATTATTGTCTCGGGGAAGCTCATTCCACAAGTTGACAACTCGATTGAAGAATAAATTCTTAGATTCGTGTGAGTTAAATGATGCAACCGTTTTCCCGTGTGTAATTAGATTGGTCGATAGCGAAGTACTTACTTGTTCATATTGTCGATGCCTTTGATGATTTTGAACACTTGAATTAAGTCGCCTCTTAATCTGCGCTGGGTTAAAGGAAATAAATTTAATTATCTAAGACGCTCCTTGTATGGTTTGTTCTTTAGGCTAGGTATAATTTTGGTAACTCTAATTTGAAGTCGTTCTAGCTTGTTTATATCTTTTTGGTAATAAGGGCACCAGGATTGAACGCAGTATTCCAGAAGAGGGCGGACTAAGGAATTGTAAAGAGCTAGGATAACTTCTCTGGATTTATGCTTAAATGACCTGCCTATAAAGCCAAATATTTTATTTACTTTCTTAACAACTACTGAACATTGTTGACTCGGTTTTAGGTTACTCGATATTGTTACTCCCAAATCAGTTTATCTGTCTACACTCTTAAGCTGGGTGCCATTCATCGAATAGTTTGCTTTCTCATTTAGGTATCCGATATGTAGTACTTTACATTTATCCGCATTGAAACACATTTGCCAAATTTGGGCCCAACATGACAACTTATCTAGATTGTGTTGCATATCGTCAACTTGTTCTTTTGAGAGTACGCTATTTGCAATTTTTGTATCGTCAGCAAACTTTGAGATTGTACAGGTGAGACCCTCATCTATGTCGTTGATGTAGATTAGAAAGAGAATTGGTCCTAGTACCGATCTCTGGGGTACCCCACTACTTACATTGGTCCATTTAGATGCCTTACTGTTTATGACTACTCTTTGCTTTTTGTCCCTGAGCCAATTTTCTATCCATTTCAACACACCGTCTTGTATTCTCTGCTCTTTTAGTTTTAGCAATAAACGTTTGTGGGGAACTTTGTCAAAGGCCTTTTGAAAATCAAGGTATATAATATCTGCAGCTTTACTCTCATCATAGAGGTTGAGTTTATTGTGGAAGAAGTCTTAGAGGTTTGTTTAGCAGAAACGTTTGTTACGAAAGCCGTGTTGAGTATCTTTAAGTATGTTATTTTCCTTTAAGTGATTTACGAGTCTGCCTCTTATGAGTGTTTCTAGCATTTTATATACAACTGAAGTTAAGCTAATTGGACGATAGTTACTGAGTAAGGATTTGCTGCCTTATTTTAACATCGGTGTTAGTTGGCAAGCTTCCACTGATCAGGCATAGTTCCAGACTGCAAGGATTTATTGAATAGCAATGTCAGTGATTTGGAGAGCTCATCCTTTGCTTCCTTTAGAACTCTGGGTGAGATTGTATCAGGTCCAGGCGATTTATTTACCTTGAGTTTATCTAAACATTTTAATACTTCTCTCTCTGTAATAGTGATATTGCTTAGAATATCAGAATTATCAATCTGAATCGGCGATGCTGAAGGGATATTATTAAGGTCTTCTGTTGTAAAAACTGATGCAAAGAAGGTATTGAGAGCATTTCTCATTTTTGCTTCATCTTCAGTGTAATCTCCTTTCTCACCTACCAACGTTCAATCGTTAAAGTCACTACTTTCTTCTTCCTTATGTAACTATAAAAACATTTCGGGTTTATTTACTTTGATTTGCAATATGTAATTCTAGTGTGTTCTTACTTTGTTTGATTAACTCTCTGGCTTTGCGTCGTAGTCTACAAATATCACATTTTTTTCATGAGTATCAGAGACTTTTAATCTATCATGAGCATTCTTTTTAGCAAGCAGACAATCCGCAATGTCTTTATTCCACCATTTAGGCCTATTAATATGTACTGATCTTAGTTTTTTTAATGGTGTACACTCTTGAAAACTTTTAGAATTCTGGCGGATTCGAACCCTCGCCCCGGCCCCTTGCGGTCAGCACGAAACACAGCGCCTTAAACCACTGGACCATAACGTCTGAGGTAACATTATTGGAGAGAGAGAGAGAGAGAGAGACAGAGAGAGAGAGAGAGAGAGAGACTAATCATATTAACCCCTTCACTACCAGTGACGTCTTTTTCAATTTATTCTAGAAACTATTAGACTACTTCATTCAGCTTAGGAAGGACTTATACCAATGAAAGCGCTACAGACTATTTCAATGCATTATTTTAGCTACTATATACCCTTCCAAAGCTTGACAAAATCGTCTAAATGTAGCTGCAATCAAATACACTAGATGTTACCGGTACTAAAAAGGTTAAGACCTATATATGTAATGCTAACACTCATAATAATAACACAAATATCTCGAAAAACACACAAGCTGAGATTGGATAATACTCTATACGCATCACAAAACAAACACACAAAGACAAACCTGATTCAACCGAGACATGCACACCACGGGAGTTTTGCAACGGGTCGACCGGGGACTATTCTTGGTGCATAGCCTGGGTTTGCACTCATGAAACAAACAACGAAGGAAACCCGAACACAACTAACCAACTTAACCATACCACTTTCTTTATATCCTACTGATTTAAGAATTACCCTCTAGCTCCTCCCCTACTAACCCTCTTCCTTCCCTCTAACTCCATTTCCTATGAGAGAGAGAGTGAGAGTGAGTGAGTAAGTGTGTGTCATAAAGTCATAATACCCAACCAAATACTAAACACTAGCTATGTTACAATAATACCACAAACCGTTCTCATCAATACCTAGGCTCAGCTCAAAAGGGTTAACCTGAACACTGAGAGAGTTCATGTAGGCGTACAGTATATTATATTTAAATGGCAGTCATAGTTTATAAGCCCCATTAGTTTTTCGATTTCCAAAAAAATAAAAATTATGACATTTGTGAATGCCTGTCGACGTTTAGATAAAATCAACCCAAAAACATGCATTGATTTGCTCCATTCATTTTTACGATAACGACTTGAAGGTTGATATGAAATCACGTCTTCAGAAAAAAAAGAACAATTGCAATAATAAATAGAAGAGGGCACCTGACAGGATAATAATGTGTAAAAAGACACCGAACTGAGAACTACACTGCACGCGGCATAACTCACCTGACAAGACATGAGAGAGAGAGAGAGAGAGAGAGAGAGAGAGAGAGAGAGAGAGAGAGTACAAAGGAGTACAAAGGAAATCAAGCAACAACAGGTCTAGTGACCCTTCTAGGCTGCTTGTCCTCCAAAACACTGTGGATCAAGTGTCCAAACAGTGGTTCAGAGTGGGTAAGGGAACATTGGAAAGGGAACTACTGCCCTAGAACTAATGTCCGTGGCAGGATTAGGAAGTTAGTAGGGGACAGATGGGTTAGTAACTGAGGGGGGTATACAATAAAGTTATTCATTTACAAACGCAGTCAGTCGCGGGTTTGATGCGAGATATTTGTCTAAGCGGAGTTTAAATGAATCAACGGTGCTGCAGTCTATAACGTCTCGGGGAAGCCCATTCCACAAGTTGACAACTCGATTGAAGAAGAAATTCTTAGATTCGTGTGAGTTAAAAGATTTACCAATAATTTTGCAACCGTTTCCCCGCGTGTAATTAGATTGGTCGATAGTGAAGTACTTACTACAGTTCATATTGTCGATGCCTTTGATGATTTTGAACACTTGAATTAAGTCGCCTCTTAATCTGCGCTGGGTTAAAGGAAATAGATTTAATTCTCTAAGACGCTCTTCGTATGGTTTGTTCTTTAGGCTAGGTATCATTTTGGTAACTCTACGTTGAACTCGTTCTAGCTTGTTTATATCTTTTTGGTAATAAGGGCACCAGGATTGAACGCAGTATTCCAGAAGAGGGCGGACTAAGGAATTGTAAAGGGTTAGGATAACATCTTTGGATTTATGCTCAAATGACCTGCCTATAAAGCCAATTATTTTGTTTGCCTTCTTAACAACTTCTGAACATTGTTGACTCGGTTTTAGGTTACTCGATATTGTTACTCCCAGATCGGTTTCTTTGTTTACATTCTTAAGCTGGGTGCCATTCATCGAATAGTTTGCTTTCTCATTTAGGTATCCGATATGTAGTACTTTACATTTATCCGCATTGAAACTCATTTGCCAAATTTGGGCCCAACATGACAATTTATCTAGATTGTGTTGCATATCGTCAACTTGTTCTTTTGAGAGTACGCTATTTGCAATTTTTGTATCGTCAGCAAATTTCGAGACTGTACAGGCGAGACCCTCATCTATGTCGTTGATGTAAATTAGAAAGAGAATTGGTCCTAGTACCGATCCCTGGGGTACCCCACTACTTACATTGGTCCATTTAGATGCCTTACCGTTTATGACTACTCTTTGCTTTCTGTCGCTGAGCCAATTTTCTATCCATTTCAACACACCGTCTTGTATTCCATGCGCTTTTAGTTTTAGCAGTAATCGTTTGTGGGGAACTTTGTCAAAGGCCTTTTGAAAATCAAGGTATATAATATCTACAGCTTTACTCTCATCGTAGAGGTTGAAGATATCGTGGAAGAAGTCTAAGAGGTTTGTTAAACAGGAACGTTTTTTACGAAAGCCGTGTTGAGTATCTTTAAGTAAGTTATTTGCCTCTAAGTGATTTACGAGTCTGTCTCTTATGACCGTTTCTAGCATTTTACATACAATTGAGGTTAAGCTAATTGGACGATAGTTACTGGGTAGGGATTTGCTGCCTTTTTTGAATATCGGTGTTACGTTGGCTAGCTTCCACTGATCAGGCATAGTCCCAGACTGCAAGGATTCATTGAATAGCAATGTCAGTGGTTTGGAGAGCTCATCCTTAGCTTCCTTTAGAACTCTAGGTGAGATTGTATCAGGTCCAGGCGTTTTATTTACCTTGAGTTTATCTAAACAATTCAATACTTCTCTCTCTGTAACGGTGATATTGCTTAGAACATCTGAATTATCAATCTGAATCGGCGATGGTGTAGGGATATCACTGAGGTCTTCGGTTGTAAAAACTGATGCAAAGAAGGTATTGAGGGCATTACTCATTTGTACTTCGTCTTTGGTGTATTCTCCATTTTCATCGACTAACGGTTCAACAGTTGAAGTAACTACTTTTTTCTTTCTGATATAACTATAGAATTCTTTCGGGTTTGTTTTACTTTGATTCGCAACATGTAACTCCAGGGTCTTTTTACTTTGCTTAATTAACTTTTTGGCTTTGCGTCGTAGCTCTACAAATTTCACCCGTTCTTCGTCATTTTGTGAGGATTTTAATCTATCATTAGCAAATTTTTTAGCAAGCAGACAGTCTGAAATATCTTTATTCCACCATTTGGGCTTATCATTTTGGCCTGGACGCCGTATTTTCGATGGTATGCAGTCTTGCACTGCCTTAAGGTAAGTGGTTGTGAAACACTCCCAAGATGTATTTATGTCGTTATTGTTAGTCAGAAAGCTCCAGTCAGTTTCTTTAAGTTTTGATTTAAGTTTATGAAAATTTGCTTTCTTGAAATTAGGGACTTTCTCAATGCTGCTATTTGATTTGTTACTAGTAAACTTTAAAGTGAAAGTTATCGTACGATGGTCGCTGTTACTGAATTCATCACCAACATTCAAATTCTCTATTAATTCTTCTTTTGTTGCGAGTACAAGGTCAAGCACATTATTACCGGGTCGGAGATTGTACAAATTGAAAAAGTGAACTCTCTTGCAAGTTAGCATAGAGGTCGTGTCCAGAGTGTGAAGTAAGAATATCGCCCCATTTAGTCACGGGTAAGTTGAAATCGCCAAGAATTACGGTATCTTGTATGTTAGTTATTTCTGCAATTTGTTCATAAATTTCACTGTCAGTTTGCACTGATTGAGATGGGGGTCTGTATAATAAAGCTAGTGTTATTTTAGTTCCTCGTTTATTATTTAATAGTACGTAAGATATGTCTATATTCGCAATTTGAGGTTTTGACATTAAGACGGGATTAAGACTCCTTTATAAAAAACAGAACTCCTCCTCCATTTCTATTGATCCGACTTTTCTCAAACATTGTATAACCAGGAAGCGTATATTCGGCTAAAAAGTCTCTGTCTTCCGTATTTAACCAAGATTCTGTAATGCCGATTATATCATAATGTTCTGTAAACACGATTTCCTCTAGATCTGAAAATTTATTGCGTATGCTACGAGCATTTACATAAAACACCTTAAGAGTATTAGAGTTGGATGTTACTGATTGTGCATTGTCTGAATTTTCAGTTCGTATTTGACTTACACTACCCTGTCTTGGGTCTGGTTGACCCCGTTTTTTGAACGGAAATCCTTGACTGCATCGTTCAGCAGACGACCAAGACGTGCAGCTCCTACTTCATTGAGATGTACACCATCTCCTGAAAACAAAGATTTATCATAGTAAAAATTATCCCACGTGTCGACAAAGCCGATGTTCTCCTCCCTGCAGAGTTTGGCTAGTCGGCGATTTGTACTGGTAGCTATGTTGTAGAATCGGTTTTCTACATCAATCCGGGGAACAATTCCTGAAATTAAGATTCTATTAGATTTTTCCTTGAAGGACCTGATCAGCCGCCGGTACTTGCAAAGTAGTTCCTCTGACCGCGTCCGTTGGACATCGTTAGATCCAACGTGGATGATGTACGTAGTGCTTGCGGGGGCGAGCCTGGAAACCTCTTCCAGAGCCGCAACAATGTCGTCCACGCCGCCACCTGGGATACAGAATCGCTTTCTGGTCCTGGGTGCCCTGGCGCAGAACTCGGTT
>JBAKBP010016742.1:0-50749 GCA_037953745.1 Lithodes maja
ATTGTGTCCCTTGTTGTACTAATTTGACCGTTAGAAGCCTGTGATAAACAAATAAGAGGACAATTTTGCAAAACGCCTTCTACCAGACTGTACATATAGTTGTACAGCAGACAACAGACAAGTTGCGTGTTGGCATTTCAGTACACAGATAATGTGTATTCCGGAACAAGACGCTTTTGGGATGAAGCTTTTACGAATAGTTTTACCTTGGTCTGCGTCCTCGGGTTTATTGTCAGTTACTTCAGTGTTGTTCTGTGGTATCTTTATTCTTCCACTTCCCCTTAGGCCCCTGGTGGCCACCGCCACCACCACCGTCAGCAGGAAGAGGGACCCACTAAGTGCGATCCTCAGGACAGCTAGCAGAGGGATGTTCTCTGCCAGATCTGAATCATCTCAAATTTAATGCATACTGATATTACTACGAAAGAGATAGATAGTATGACAAATATGTATATACGATAATACTATGCTGTAAATATCCATACAAAGTGTTTATGCATAATACATACATACATAAAGACCGAATGTTCCACACGAAGTGCGGTCCCGGTCTCACGTCTTAATGGGGGCGCTCCAGGCAGCCCTCTTCAAAGCTGTCTCACATATTGTGTTCAAGTGGGTTAGTGGGATTAACAAAGGGGACATGACAACATTTAATGTACTAAAGCTCAGTGATAGCGAAAGAACTCGAACCAATGGTTTCAAATTAGATAAATTTGGTTTCAGAAAAGATATAGGCAAATATTGGTTTGGTAACAGAGTTGTAGATGGGTGGAATGGACTACCAAGTGCTATAGTGGGATTAAAAACGATAGGGAGCTTTAAGATAAAATTGGATAAGCATATGGACGAGAAGGGTTGGGTGTGAAGGGGGATCAGCAGGGTTGGGCCAATCAGCGCTCTGCAGACCCCCGTAATCCTGCGTTAATCTCTAACCGTTTTGGTAAGATGATCCTCAGGGTATTAGAGTGTTGAGCCTATAATTGGGCTTTGTAATTGGGGTTGTGTGGGACAGGGATCTGCCTTGCTTAGGCCAATCGGCTTTCTGTGGACTCCCATTTTCTTATATATATATATATTTTTTTTTTTTTTTTTTTTTTTTTTAAAGAGACAATGAACGGAGGAAGGAAAAACACAGATAAAACAAAAAGGTCCATGTGCCTAAAGGCATCCTCCATTCATAAAATGTTTGTAACAACTGGATTTAAACATTTGTAGATTGTAAGTTTGTGGAAAGCAATTCGAGGGAAGTGAATTCCAAAGAGTAGTAGCTCTGGGGATAAATGAATTCTGATAAGCAGAAGTTCTGCATTGTGGAGGAGAAAGTGTAAATTCATGGGCGCTCTCAGCTGCTCTAGTTCTACGGGGAAAGATGTGGAGAGACGTCACAATTGAAGCAAGTTCCTCGGAACAATTGCTGTGAA
This sequence comes from Lithodes maja, assembly GCA_037953745.1. NCBI lineage: Eukaryota > Metazoa > Arthropoda > Malacostraca > Decapoda > Lithodidae > Lithodes > Lithodes maja. The sequence continues at coordinate 1,425 of JBAKBP010016742.1, forward strand.
AATATCTGTAGAATAATGCAAGGGATGCAACGTTTCTTTGTATGGATAATGTAGGAAGGTCCTGTGTGATTGCAGGGTTATTGATTAATCTAATAGCTTTATTTTGAATTTTGTCCAACTGCCTCAATGCAACCACTCCACTTCCACCCCACAGAGGTGAACAGTAATCCATCTGAGAACGCACATGACTTTTATATATTACGGCCAACTGCTCGTCAGTGAAGAATTCTCGAACTCTGTACAGGAGTCCCAGTTTTTTAGAGGCATTCTTAGCAATGCTTCTAACATAATGTGTCCAGCTCAAGTTAGTAGTTAATGTTACACCGAGAATGTCAATACTAGGGGAAGTGGGAATATTTACATCATTAAAAAATATAAGGGAGTCAGTGAGATTCTGTCGGTTAGAAAATTGAATGTACTTGGTTTTCTGTGCATTAAAGGAAACTAGATTCTTTTGTCCCCATCCATTAATTCTAGAAAGGTCTTGGTTCAGAGAAATTGCAGTGTTTATATTTGAATTTGTAAGATCGGGTTGGGTGAAAGAATTGGTAAATGTGAAGGAACTGTGGAATGTTGAGTCATCTGCGTAGGAATGTATTGGATTATGAGTGGTAGATATGAGATCATTGATATGAATGAGGAACAGAATTGGGGCCAAAACTGATCCCTGCGGAACACCAGCATTTATTGAGTGAAATTGAGAATAAAGGCCATCTACCATTACACATATTTTTCTGTTATGAAGATAAGAAGAAATTAGTGGAACTAATGATGCAAGGCCGTAGTGTGACATCTTCGACAATAAGGATTGATGCCAGACTCTATCAAATGCCTTTGATATATCCAGTGCTATTGTATGTGTTTCACCATGTTGGTCTGTAGCTTGGTTGATTTGATGTGTAAGAAGGCAAATCATGTCTGCAGTTGATCGACATCGTCTAAAACCATATTGCCTATCACTGATTAATTTATTATTCTCAAGATGCTTAATTATGTGATTATTTAATATAATTTCAAAGACTTTACCAAGAGTGGAAGTTATAGCTATTGGTCTGTAGTTTGATGGATCTTAAGAGGCACCATTTTAGGAACTGGATGGATGTTTGCTTCTTTCCAGGGTACTGGGAAGCATGAGGTATGAGTACACAGACGGAAATTTTTTGCCAATACAGGAGCGAGCACCAAGGAGCAATTCTTAAGTACTACTGGAGGAATTTCATCTGGACCAGGAGCCTTATCTACTGAGAGATTCTGCAAAATAGTTTTGACATGTCTGGTGTGGATCTTAAGTGAGGAGATTTCAGGCGAATTAAAATTAAGTACAGGGACATCTTGATTTATTTCATCTAAGGTTGAGTTGGTGGAGAAAATATCCACAAGAAGGTTAGCTTTACCTCGTGGGTCACTTACAAGATTGCCAGTTGGAGATTTTAATGGTGGAATGGATGAAGCAGTAGTGAAGTTGGATTTAAATGAGTTAAGAGTAGACCAAAATATTTTGTTATCATTTGGATTATTTAGAAGTTTATTTAGGAGAAACTTTGATTTAGCTAGGTTTAACACAGTCCTAGCATGATCTCTGATATTTCTAAAGCAATTAAAGGCTTCATGTGTTCCCGATCTTGTGTACGCACTGTAGGCTACTGCTCTCTGTTCAGTCACTCTAGCACAATTATTATGGTCAAACCACTCAGGTGAATTAGATCTTTCACTGTACCCTTGATGAGGAATAAAAGCCTCCATTCCAATTCCCACAAAATCTTGTATGTGGCTCAAGGTGGAGTGTGCATCATTAGAAAAGAAAGAGGTCCAGGGAATATCAATAAAGAAACCTTGAAGACCCTCCCAGTCTGCCCTATCGTAATGCCATTTAGTCACCAAAACAGGTTCAGAGTGGGAAGGTGTGGTAGGTGATAGACAGGTGGCCTGTATCAGACAGTGATCAGAAGATCCAAGCGGGGACCTCACTGTAACATCATAATTTTCTGAATTGGTTGTTAAAAATAAGTCCAGTAGGTGGGAATTATGATTAGGATTATCTGGTACACGGGTGGGTTGGTCGACTAGTTGAGTGAGATTAAATGAGTCTGCAAATAGCTCACATTCAAGACCAGCATCATCAGTCCTGGCTGAATGAGTGAGCCATTCAACATTATGGACATTAAAATCACCCAACACAGTGATTTCAGAAGAAGCATTTAAGTTCTTATATCAGGTTTTTCACATCTTTCTTGGTCTACCCCTTGGTGCAGTTCTCTCCACTTTCACGGACTTGCATCTGTTCACCCAACTTCGTTCATCCATCCTCTCCACGTATCCAAACCATCCAAACCTACCAGTACGCATCTCATCACTGATGCTCTTGATACTTAACCGTCTCCTCAACTCTTCACTGGGGGTCATATCTTGTGGTTTGGCACCACACATCCATCTCACCATTTTCATCTTATTAAGTTCCATTCTGTTAATTTCATCCGCTCTGACAGGCCACGTTCCTGAAGCATGTCGTTGCGCTTCTAACACATAAAACATACACTTTTCCTTAATTGTCCCAATATAGAATTATAAGGTTTCCCCGGGTACTGATAGTTGCTATTGTCTGCGTGAATTATCATGTTTCTTGTTCTTCCATTTATCTGCTTTATATGTTTTTGGACAATATAATATACATATAATTGTATACTTACAGTAGCCTATAGTATCTCAAGCTGGACCCTCAAACTGATGTTTTGAATTTGAGTGAGAATGGAAATAGCCTTATACTTTGTTGTTGATTAATTATAAAATCTCAGTTATGTTTGTGAAAATCGTGTTTACGCTTCCAGGCTAGAATTGAAATATAATCCTTTCCCAGATCTGTACCTTACTTACTAATTTTGTTTTCAGCGACCATGAGAGCTGGTCCGTGTATGACTATGGGAGGTGAGGCGCCCTTGTTGTTGACAGCCGACACCAGCAGCAGGTTGTCCCGACCCGGCGTCAGGCCTCTCACGATGAAAGTCGGCCCTGGGGAACTAACCTCGGTCACCACTGTCCCACTACAGGAATCCTTCACCTGGGGCAAAGCAAGACACAATTATATAAAGTGGTACATTTATAGTAAACTATAATATGGCAATACACTTACTTTTCTAAGAACTAAATGGAAAATATTTGATGAAAAAAAAACTAATTTGCCATTTTACTCAGACCTCGGTCATACACATCTCATACAATCAATAGCAATATTTTCCTAATACAAACACACAAGATATCCCCAACCACCGCCTCCTTCATAAAACGCATTCGACCCAGGAAACATTTTCACATATACCCTGCCACACACAAGAAATACCACCCTCACTGCCATTGCAACCACACACACCATGCCATATTGTTTCAGACTCATTACTGCAAACACCCTACCAAAAAATTTAACAACCATGCCCTTCCAAATTTGATATTTATCATGTACATCTAACTACACGGCAGCTGATTTACCGTCCATCCAAGACAGATCTGAAGAAAGACCCCAGAATATGTAGAGAAGAGTTAGGATTGCTTGGAGTGTTGTTGAAGAGTAAGGTAATAGTGGTATGGAAGATTGTTATAAACAGATAGATGGGAACATTGAGTTTTGGAAGCAATTTGTTCTCCTATTGGAAATAAGTTATAGGATAGATGATACGTGTGCAATAACCTTACCGCGTGAGTTTTGAAGGAACTGCATGTAGGCTGTCTATGGAAAGGTAGTTGAACATTGCAGGGTAAAGTTATCGGCATAGGCCTATCAGTGGGTAGATGTACAGTTGATAAACTGTTTAATGCATATTAGAAACATGACTAGAAATAGTACGAAATCTTAGGGAATACCAACGTTGATAAGGCTGTCTAAACTAGTAGCTATGGAAAAGTCAGATAGGAAATTGGAGATCAAATGGTTGCTTGTCTTGTACAACAAAATGTTGAGGCGTGTCTGTTACTTACTGTAGTGACGAAGTGTTGCTGTAGACCCCCATGGTGTCCTGGTCGGCAGGTTATGGTGAAGGAGGTGGCACTGTGATTCACCAGTCTGCACGATACTGGTGCCTCGGGGGGTCCTGGACAGTCACAGGCAGTAGTGTTAGTGTTCTTGTTGATATCAACACAACAATTAGTAGTGGTGTATCAACCCTATGCATACAATATGGTGTTGGGCTAGCCTGTTTGCCTAGATGAAAATCCATTTTAGATAACTTTATAAAGTTTTATCAAACTTCATCGGGAATAACAAGCATATCAATGTTACCGTCAGTCTAGAGAGCAGGTTCAGCTTACTCCAGGTTGAAGGTTAATATGTACTCAAACTTCGATAGATTATTTGTATAAGGAGTTCGACACCGACTAACTTTAGAATACGTTGTTTTGTGGTCATGAGCAAAGATCAAAATATTTTGTGTAATAATTTGTGTTCTAGTGTTATAGATTCAAACTGAATCCTACATAAGTAATTACAGAAACTATCCAAAGGTTAGCCAAGAAACAATAAAACTCCGAATAATACTAACTTATGTTATGTGTGTCCCAGCTAACTCCATAGATGCACAACAGGCCTATCTTGGGTTGGGGAGTAAGTAGACACGCTGTAGATATATAGGTTCTTATTGAGAAGGATATGGGATACAGGCACGAAGCAGAGCCTACAGGGTGATAGCTCTGTCTCGTGGTACACAAAAATGTATTGGCCCTCTGGTGAGAGGAGCCCCAGGCTTGAGTTGCCAGAGTGGCTATATGACATAACTAATATGACTGCCTGGATGCTAACATGAATCTTACTCATAGAGAGATATTACATATGCATAAGTGACTGTACTAGATATGAAAGTGATACTGTACAAGGTAAATCATATACATACACCTCCCTCCCCCCTCACGCTCGCAGTTCATTCTCGAGTGGACTCTTTCCTACTGAGCCGTTCTGATCGACGTGGGGTAACTTGGGGGTCAGAAGCTAAGGACTGTCCAGCGTCATTGAAAGGGGCCACAGGGTTGAGGGAGTCACCAGTTTGGGGCACGGGGCGGAGGAATCGACGGTTCCGCCACCACACACGGCCACTAGGGAGACGTACCTCATAGGCCCGTGACCTGCCAAGGCTCATCACAACCCCCACCTTGTTCCAGCGTTTCGTGGTCGGGTCTTGAATCCGCACTTGCTGACCGACACTTAACCTGGGAAGGGGTTGTGCGTGCTCATTGTACCGGGTCTTAACCTGCTCGGCACGGTCGGCTGCACGTCTATCACAGTCCTCGGCCTTGGCTTGCCATTCCGCAGCAAAGGACTTAGGACATGTCTCCCGGCCCATCCCAAGAGGATGACCATACAGGAACTGGGCTGGGGAGCGGCCTGTGAAGTTTGGAGTATTCCGGAGTTCCAAGAGACCCCGGTCGAAGTCCTCACAGTCAATGTTGCCAGAGGGTGCAGTCTTTAAGGTGAGGTGCTCGAGAGACTTCACCGCAGCCTCGGCATGGCCGTTCGCCTGTGGGTAATGCGGTGATGTTACCACATGACGAACTCCCCATCGCTTCATAAAGTCCCGGAACTCGTGGCTGGTGAATTGTGGGCCCCCGTCGGTCCTCAGACGAAGGGGCACACCAACTTCCCGGAAGTAGCGACAGAACATCCTGATGGTCGCAGAGGCGGTTGTGTCGCCTGTGCAGGGGACAACAACAGGCCACCCCGAGAGACGGTCGACGACTACCAGGAAAGACTTCCCGGCGACCATGAAAAAGTCGGCCGACACAGACTCAAAGGGCCTTGTAGGGTTGTCATCATTCATGAGTGGTTCCTTCTGGAGGCTAGGCTGAAGGATCTGGCACGACTCACACGCTTGAACAGTGTTGGTGATGTCGGAATCTATCCCCGGCCAGAAGACAGCCTGCCTCGCCCTGCGTTTAGTGGCCTCTACACCACGGTGGCCGTCATGAAGATGCTGTAGGGTGCGTCGGCGGAGAGCTGCAGGAACCACGATCCGAGCTCCATACAGGACGAGGTCATCATCAGCGTAGAGTTCGTCCCGTATCTTCCAGTATGGGAGCAAGGTATTGTGAAGGTCGTATCGGTTGGCAGGGAATCCTGAGGTCACACAGTCGAGTAGACGAACATACGCAGGGTCCGCTCTTGCCGCGACCCGGAGATCCTGTAGCGTCCTGTCTGCGTCTGGTGCCGAAGATCGTGCCGAAGATCGTCCTGAGTTGATAACATCCTTGGTTGTCACTATAGTCCTGAGGTAGGTGGCGGCGTCGGCACAAGCGATCTCATCCTCTGGCGTGGGGCGGCTGACCGGGGCTCGAGACAGGGCATCAGGGATGCAGAGCAACTTGCCGGCACGCCACACGGCCTTGAAGATATAGGGTGAGGTCTTCTCCTTCAGGCGTTGGAGGCGGGGATTCTCCACAGCGTCCAACGTGTAGTGATCGATGATAGGGATGAGGGGGCGGTGGTCAGTCATCAATGTGAAATCCTGTAGACCCTGTAAATACAGTCGACACTTGGACATGGCCCAAACAGCAGCCAACATCTCCAACTCGATAGTAGCATAGCGGGTCTCAGCGTCCGCCAGGAACCGAGAGCCACACTGGATGAGCCGCAGGTGGCCACTGCTGTGGTCCTGCAAGAGGGCATACCCAATGCCGTTGAGTCGCGATGCATCAGTCTGAAGAATGGTGGGTAGGTCTGGGTCGAAGTGTGCGAGAACAGGAGGACTGACAAGGGCTAACTTGACTCGCCTGAAGGCCTCATCGTGGTCAGGAGTCCACACAAATGTCCTCTTGGGGCTCATCAAAGGGCGGAGGGGCTGAGCGGCGGCGGCGATGGCAGGGATAAACTCTGCCAGCTGGTTGACCAGACCCAGGAATGACCTGAGGTCGGTCAAGTTGGTTGGTGCCGGAAAGTCCCCGATTGCAGCCACTTTGCTCGTGTCAGCCACAATACCATCCCCTGAGAGGGTGTATCCACAGAAGTCCACTGAAGGTGTGGCAACCACAAACTTGCTCTTGTTGAGGGTAATCCCGAACTTGCGGCACCTAGTCAGCACTTCATGGATGCGGTCGAGGTGAGACTTGTAGTCCTCATCGTACAGCAGTATGTCATCCACGACCTTAGTGCACCTCTGCACACCTTGTAGAGCCATATCACCCCTGTAGCAGAAGGCGTCGCCCGTAGCTGTGAATCCCATGGGTCCTCTGCAATGCTTGAAGCGTCCATACGGCGTGATGAAGGTGGTCAGGTGCTGGTCCTCTTCAGCCAACTCCATCTGCCACTAACCACAGAGGGCGTCCGCAGTGGGTGGAGTAGCGAGCTCCTCGGTCGACACCACGAACTGCTGCGGAGAGAGTAGGCGAAGGGTGAGCTGGTCGGGACACACGTTTGTTGAGTTTGGAGAGGTCGACGGTGATGCGCACTCCTCCGCTGTCCTTGCCAACAATGACGAGGGGGTGGCACCATTCTGAGGGGTTGTCTCTAGCAGGCTTGATGATGCCCTGGGCCACCATGGACTCCAACTCTCGCTTGACTTGGTCCCTAAAGGCAAAGGGAATCTGTCGGGGAGTATGGATGGCGAAGGGCTCAGCTCCCTCTTTAAGATGGATCCTCATGGGTTGACCCACCATAGGCTTGAGGGGCACAGTCTTTAGGTCGTCTTTGGACATCAACACGTCGCTAAACTCCCGCAGAAAGTAATTCTTGGCTTCAGCGGGCGACGTGGAGACTGGAAGTGGTGTAGCCTTACACCTGTTGACGTGCTTGACCTCTTGTATGGGCGTTGGGAATGCCAGAGGTATGATAGCTAACTCCCTGCAGTGGCTGTATGAAAGCAGAGGAGTCTGGACACCCTCGTGCACGTGGATCAGGGCAGTACACACTCTCTGTCCCAGGGTGAGGGTAGCCTGAAATACCCCCAGAGCAGGTGCCATCGGGGAGCCGTCCGCCGTGAACGTTGTCGTGGGCGAAGGGGCTCGCAGGCTGCTCATGGGGATAGCCAAATCCTCAAGGTGCCGCCGGCCAATCACGGTGACGTCAGCGCCCGTGTCCGGTAACATCCGTAGGCGGGATGTAGTGTCGCCAAAGGAGAGGGTAACACAGATGGGTTGCGGCGTCAAAGCTGTAGAAGGAGTCGATCCCACCTGACGACAGCTATTACTCCTAGCATTGGGGGGCTTGCCAGAGTTGGAGGGGGCACCCGTATCGCCTGGGGGGCCACCTTGGCATCTTTCCTTCTTCTTAGTCGACGGACAACACTTGTCATAATGCCCCAGAAGACAACAGATGCGGCACTGAACCTTGTGAGCAGGGCACGTAGCTGTCCGAGCCCAGTGACCGTGGCGCCCACAATTGTTACAGGTGCTGCCAGCAGCGGGACACTTGTCAGGCCCGTGTCGGCGAGCGCAACTCTGGCAGGCATCAGCTGCATTCGATGGAGGCTTGGGGGGTTGGGTCCTGTCACTGCCCTGTTTCTTGTATGAAGAGACGGCCCTTACTTGTTCATGGGGCGCACCAATGGCCGTGGTCGCAGATTTGGCAGCCTCATACGAGCGGCACGTAGTGACGACATCCTGTAGTATTGACTTGGAGTCCAGGGCGATGAGTTTCTGGACTAACTCCGTGTCCCTGAGGCCCATGAGGATGATAGTCTTGAGTTGTGTCTCCACACAGATGGGTGAGTTACCACGGCACACATCCACTTCTTCTGCGAGACGTTTGAGGCGGACGTAGAACTCTGCAAAAGTTTCCCCTTCATGCTGTCTGCAACTCAACAATTCACGACGCCGGAGTGCCTCATTCCTTAGACTCTTGATATGAAGCTGCAGGGCATCCAACACCTCTTCAACAGTCTTGTCTGTGGAGGGAGCGATCTGAAAGGTGTGTTCTAAGACACGCTGGGTCTCGAGAGTCAGGCACATGCGTAGTTGTATCATCTGTTTGGCCGCAGGCAGGATGGACAGGTCCACCATGACAGCATAGTCGTCCCAGCGTCTCCTCCACTCCCAGAACATCTGGAATGTAGCGTCAGGCTTCAATGGTGGTGGTGTCTGGGCCGTAGCCTTCTGTGGTGGAGGATTGTGTGAGGGATGTGGGGAAGAATGTGGCTGCTGTCCGCCAAGGTGACCAGCAGGTGTGGAGGAGTCGGGAGGGGTCCTGGTGGGAGCCAACAGCTGAAATAAGCTCTGGAACTCCTGTCTCCTTATAGCCTCATCATGCCTGCGAGACTCCTCCAGGACACGATCTCGGCGGGCCTCCTCCTCTTGTCTCCTCTGCTCATCATACCTGCGAGACTCTTCCAGGTATTTGAAAAATTGCAGGAAATCAGCTGAAGAAGGGGCTGAAGGTGTGGTTGGGACTGAGGGTGCTGATAATAAGGTGTGTATTCCTCCCCATCATAAGGCAAGTTTGTTCCTGCCCCTTCGTCCTGTACATCACCAGAGTCTGACATCTTGTGTGGGTGACAGACAGACAGGGAGATAACAAACACACAGTTATTAGCCTCTCACATATACAAGTGGGGTATCAAAATGACTGGCAAAAACAGCAGAATATTTAGAATACACACCAGCTGTATCCTCACCAATGTATAAAACCCAATTACAATTAGCACTGAAGGGAATGCTTGGGTGATGAAATAAAAGTTTGCCAGTTGTGTGTGTGCCCAGTGTGTGTGCGTGCGTATGTACCGAGCGGTGGTGCGCGGCCGCGGCCTCCCTCACCTCAGTATCTTGCCGGCAGTCAGAGGGGGAGGATCTCACGCCCCGCTCTCTCGTGGCTCGGACTTGTGCGGGCGTTATGCTTATGCCACACACAATACATATAAAATAAAGCACACAATATAGCACTGGCACATATAATATCACTGGCACTGCACTGGGAACGTCGGCACCGCACTGTTGAGCACTATAACACTGTAATCCAAGCAGTGAGACGGTGGCTGGGATGCAGGGTGTGTGGACAATGGCAGCTGGCGGCGTCTGGCGAAATCCACATAAACTTCTCTTAACTCCCTCAGACATATATGACGCGATCGCGTCATATGGACTAGTGAACCAAAAACTCATATGATGCGATTGCGTCATATGGACTTATCTCCATGCCTCTATAATAAGTTATATGACGCACTAGCGTCATATGGAGCTCAGTAAGTCCGATAAGTTACCTTAAGATAAAACCGTTGGTGGCAACCTCATCCACCTCCGATAATTCTAACGGCCGCAGTGTTGTTGTGAGTGTAGTGCGGGGCAGTGGCAATGATCCCGGGGCTCCCGCCTCCTCGGACTTATTGGAACATAATATGTCTGAAGGAGTTAATACACACTGCGCCATATTATGTGTGTCCCAGCTAACTTCATAGATGCACAACAGGCCTATCTTGGGTTGGGGAGTAAGTAGACACGCTGTAGATATATAGGTTCTTATTGAGAAGGATATGGGATACAGGCACGAAGCAGAGCCTACAGGGTGATAGCTCTGTCTCGTGGTACACAAAAATGTATTGGCCCTCTGGTGAGAGGAGCCCCAGGCTTGAGTTGCCAGAGTGGCTATATGACATAACTAATATGACTGCCTGGATGCTAACATGAATCTTACTCATAGAGATATATTACATATGCATAAGTGACTGTACTAGATAATTGTGAAAGTGATACTGTACAAGGTAAATCATATACATAAAACTTATGGTCACAGGCTAGTGTCAAAATAATAAATGATAGCTTATGTCGTATCCTATTGTGATCAATCTTATGATACTGTACAAGTAACTAATCAAGAACACCACACTATTGTTTTCAAGTACACAACAAAAAGTTTAAAATATCAACTATCAATCTTTCAACTTTGGAGGGGACACTTGTTGCAGGCAGATTTGCCTTTTGTCTCCTTCATACACACAGACAAAAATTATAAAAACAAAAGAAACGTCCAAATTTACTTTTTGTTACAGATATAGCTTCTGTCAACACACATACTGTATAATATATTGAGTTAATTTGCATTCGTGCATTGTGTCAGAGCAAATCAAACAAAGGCAGCCTGTTGAAGCGGATATGAAAACATAAATTTAACTGTCTTCGTGGTGCGATGCATAAGGTGTTGATTTTCGGTGTGAGCATCCTGGATTCGAATCCACGGACTGCCGCATGTGTTTGTAAATTTCATTAATCGATTTTAGGAGTATAGTTGGTTGTTGGAAGGAACATAATAATTAATACAATAAATATATGAATACAAAAACACACACAGACTGTGAACAAGATAACACAAAATATATAACGTTTATTCACGGTGTGTTATTTACAATGGCAATTAATTACATGAAGGCAAATATACACTTCTTAGAGAGAGAGAGAGAGATACATAAACCACACAAACCTCGGGGTCCCTACTAGGCAGTCCGGCCTCACAATCTATTTTTATTTTATTTATTTTTTGTTTTTCATATCACCCCAGCCCCCTCTAGATAGAGGTCAAGCCTTCCCTTGAAAGCGTTTATTGTGTCGCTCTCCACCACTCTCGCTGGTAGTTTATTCCATTCTGTCACCACACTGTAGGTGAAGAAACTCTTTGTGACATCTAGGTTTGCCTGTTTGGTTTTTAATTTAATTTAATTTCTGCGAGTTTGAGTATTATTGTTTAATGTGAATAGCGCATTTCTATTGATTTTGTCTTAGCCTTTCAGTATCTTAAAGCATTCAATAAGTTGACCCCTCAACCTCCTCTTTATTAATGAGAACAGGTTCAATCATTTAAGTCTTTCTTCATATGGTTTATATCTTAATGAGGGTATCATCGTCGTCGCTCTAAGCTGCACTGACTCGAGTCTTACAATGTCCTTGCTCAGATAAGGTGACCAGAACTGCACGCCATATTCAAGGTGGGGCCTCACCATACTTTTGAACAGTGGCACTATTACGTTCTCATGTTTATATGCAAATTTTCGTTTAAAAAAGCCCAATGCTCTGTTTGCCATATTTGCAGCTGCTATACATTGGTCGGAAGTTTTTAGGTTTTCAGATATTAGTACTCCTACTCTAGGTCTTTTACTAGCGTTGTGGTTTCTATTTGTTGGCCATTCATTTCGTATTTATATTTCATATTTCTGCTACCGACCTGCAGCACCTGACATTTATCGACATTAAAGGGTATCTGCCATGTTTCAGACTACTCTGATATCTTGTTTAAGTCAGACTGCAGCGCATTTCTATCTTCTTCGGTCAGGACTGCATTCCCTATCTTTGTATCGTCAGCGAATTTGGAGATGGTGTTGTTTACCTTTTTACCTTTGATACCTATACAGTATATCCTCTCCAGTGTAGCCATTAGTTTCCGATGTGGCACCTTGTCGAAAGCTTATTGAAAGTCCAAGAAAATTATATATAATGATTTCGTCATTTCGTTATATGTGAATAGTTTATTATAAAATTCAATCAAATTTGTTAGGCATGACTTATTTGATCTAAAGCCATGTTGACTATTTTGAATTAGGTTGTTTGATTCAAGGTAATCTATTATCTTATCTCTAAGGATTTTTTTTCATGTTTTTTCCTATAGTTGAAATTAGACTAATTGGTCTGTAATAACTTGTTTTGGCCTTGCTACCCTTCTTATATATTGGCGTAATGTTCGCATCTTTCCAATCACTCGTTACCATCCCCTACAGTAATGATAAGTTAAATATCTGTGTCAGGGGTTTTGCTGTCTCGTCCTTAATATTCTTAATTATTTTGGGGTGGAGCATGTCGGGGTCCCCGGGTCTTATTTACATTTAAATTACTCAATTTGCTTTGAGAGAGAGAGAGAGAGAGAGAGAGAGAGAGATTTACAAATACACTGGCGACACAGATCTTACGATCACTGCAAGGTGACCAAAACTTAATCCTAGTAGAGATAGCAACCTTAACCCTTCCTACCCGGGCTACCTTATGTAAGGACAGCTCTGCAGAAGGGCCGCTACCCGGCCGTCCTTACCTAAGAAGGCAGCTTAATAGCCTAATTAAGCTTGGTCTGAACGCCGTGCGTACGACGTATGTCAACAAACCCAAGCGTTGCGTCACCGCACCTCCGAAAACAAGAAGGAGAAGACTCTTCAATGTTATTGTTCTGACGTCAGACAAAATTAGTGTCTGAAAAGCCCCCATATTGGCAACATCTCTGCAATATTTGCTCCACTGAAATCGTCATCACAACTGAACCAGTTGACTTACAGAGCTCTACTCAACGCCAAAATACAGATTGAAAACCGCACTACGATTATGGATGAGTGGGAAAGTTCTAGCAGTGAAAATAAACATAAATACGGTAGCCTAGGCCTAGACGTTTTTCAGCCATTTCGCCCGGGTATGGGCGACCGTCCTTAGGTAAGACAGGCCGGGTAGGAAGGGTTAATAGTAAGAGAAAGTGGAAGGAAAGGATAGTATAGATGAAATCTCTCTCCCTACCTTCTGCTCCCTCCTGCAATTTGCCGTACATGAAAACAGGTAGAAGTGAATAACCTTGCAGGGCTTGAACATCGCCTGAAGGAATTTATAAAATATTTAGACATGGAAGGAAATGCTATGCATACCTTCACTTGTTATATATATGGTCTCTTCAACTGAAAACAATGTTAATTTCTGGCAGGTTCTCTTGTCAGATATCAAACCAACGTCTTCTGTGGTATGAGTCAAACCTTTTTTTAAATGTGTATATTGAGACACTGACTATAACTTAATCAGGGAGCTTATTCCACTCACCAATTATACTTTGGGTGGAGAAAATAATATTTGTGTCTAGGTTCGCTTTTTTTACTATTAGTTCTATTTTTTTTCTCCTCTTGTGGAACTCTCTTCGGCTATCTTAAATCGATTATTGGAATTTACGTTACTAAATTCTTTTAGAATCTTAAAACAATTTATTACCTGCTTTGTTAGTTGCTGAAGTGCATTGGCTTGTAGATTTTCGTTTATAACCACACCTAGGTCTTATATTTGAGATACGCTCTTTATCCTTTCTCCACTCAAGTGGTATGCGTATTTGTTGTTTTTGGGGCCTCTTTTTAGTATCTGACATTTGTTTACACTATAAGGGACATCTGCCTATTTGCTGACCACTCTGTGATTTTGCTAAGATATGAGTGCAGGCTAATTCTATCGATTTCCAAGATTATTGCATTTCCTATCTTAGTGCCATCGACGAATTTGGAATTCTATTATTGATACCGTTATCTATATCATTAATATATATTTTGAAAACTATTGGATCCAGTCTGAGCCCTTGGGGACTCCACTAGCCACTGGAGTCCAATCTGATTGAGAGAGAGAGAGAGAGAGAGAGAGAGAGAGAGAGAGAGAGAGAGAGAGAGAGAGAGAGAGAGAGAGTGTGTGTGAGTGTGTATGTATGTATGCGTGTGTGTGTTGTTTGTTGCTACATGTCTCAACAAAAATACATATTATTTCAAAGACCTTATGGATCAGTCTTGGTACATAATCAACGTGATTAACAAAAACGTTTTGCAGTGTGATTTTACTTTTTTGTTCTATGGGTATGAGGGAGACAGAAGGCAGAACTGCCTGTGACGAGTGCTTCCCCCAGAGTTGAAAGAGTGACAGGGCCAAAATCAAGGAATGTTCGAGCCTGGACACACAGAGTTTGAAGCAATTTCAGTCATAGGATGAGGGGAAGATGGATTCAGGGAGACAGTTCCAGAGCTCAGCTGTTGAATAGAAGAAAGATTGGGAATATCCTTTCACTCTTGGGTTGGAGAGTTGCACAGAGTAGGGGTGGGATTGTGTTGCAAGATGGGTGCTACATACTCTACGTATAGCAGGTGGTATACATTGAGAGAGTTCTGAAGAACACTGACTATTGTAATAGCAGTAGAATAGTGTGAGAGATGCAACATTGTGGCGAAGAGAGAGAGAGATTGCTGAGAGTCGATGAGTGGATGGGATATAATGAGACGAAAGGCTTTCTTTTCTACTTTGTCAAGAAGTGCTGTGTGAGAGGATCCTCCCCACACATGCGAACAATACTCAATACAAGGATGCACTGTACCCATGTACAGAGCAATAAGCTGTGCAGGGGTAATGACCCTCTGGAGGCAGTTGAACACACCCAGTTTCTGGGAAGCTGTTTTAGCAAGGATGGTAATATGGTCGGGTAGACAAATGGAGGAATTAGGTTTTGGAAGCATTGAAAGCAACAAGATTTTCTCTGCCCCAAATGGAAATGGATGATACGTCAGAAGATAAGTGTTCTATGGCATCATCACGTGGATTTTTGAGTGAGTGCTTCCCGGGGGATTCTGAAAAACTAGTTAAATAGTGTAAGATAGAGTCATCAGCATATGAATGGATAGGACTGGAAAGGTACAGTTGAGAAGATCATTAATGAATATTAGAAAGATAATTGGAGATAGGACAGAACCCTGAGGAACACCAGAGTTGATAGGTTAATGATGTGAACGATGGCCGTCCACAACCACAGCTATGCAAAATTAATCACACTAATATCCACTTTCATTTCAAGATATTTTACTGAGCAACTAATAACAACATTTTAATGAAGCTTGTTCCTGGGAAAACACATATTATATGCACAAATGTTCGCATATAATAGTGTGAATAATAATAAATAACAATTCCTCCTTGCTGACCTTAGAATATATTTTCACTTAGGAACTGTGTATGTGCCTATCCTGTTGGAATATACGTAGGTGACATATGGAGGAAAACCCCTTACCTACTGGGGTAATTATGTGTACTTGTAGGGAAACTAATGAGTGTACATCTTGGTGATATTCATAAACGCTACAAAGACAACAAACAAAATAAAAAACAGAGACGTAAATATACAAAGCGAAATAGAAACACAGTAATATCCTAAGTAAATAAAATTAACATTCCTTTTCTGAAGTAGAGATGATGAACTGGTAAAGAATTATCTGATTAAGCTACCCATCCAGTTAAAGACCACACACAATTTGGAATGCACAGTTACACACAATGAAAACGAGCTATTAAGACACAGTAAGCTCATCTAGAGGTAATGGAAAAGTCTAGGATGGCAAAACCGAGGTAACAAAGGATAATCAAATATAATTATTCAATGTTCTTTACCTGCAGACGTAATAATAAACTTGCAGGGGACCTTCTGTGTGCCCATCTTGTTGGATCCCAAAACAGTAGACAATAGCATAGTGGTGTTGTGTGTGTTTGGCGGCAGATGTGTTGTTGTTGTTGTTTTTGTGATGGTGACGGTACAGGTGGGTGCTGGTACGACCCTGTTACGACCGGGACTCGTATAAAACAAGGGCTCTTAATCATTGGACTAGAAAGGCACACAGCCACAACGGTAACACTAGATCCAACCCTCGAACTTATAATGCCGGCGCACAAAAACACCTATACCCTCCAGAGTTAAATCTGCGATAACGGGGTATCCTATAACTCTGTATAAATGCACTACTACTACAGGCTGATGATCTCTGATACAGCCTGATCACAACAACATACAATTACGTTAATAAGGTATACAAGGAAAAGATAGAGATCGTAATCAAATCACTGCAATGATTTAATGCAAACAAGAAGAAGGTATAATTAAAGTTACTCTAAACAATAATAAACTGTCACTCCTATATTGAAGAAAGTGAATGAAAGTCCAAAAGCATCGAGCAGGAATCTTCTGAAGAATGTCTGATGCTGCTTAAGATGATCGAATCGGATTTTGAACTGTTATATAACGCAGGAACAAGATATGACAAGTGTAGGGACAGACAGTGTTAACCGACACGGGAATAACGATAAATGCACAATAGTATTATCTCCAACAACAAAAGAAGTACTTCGTCAGGCAACTCAAAAAGCCTGCTCGGTTTGTGCAACTCAACAACAACCAAGGATTACAGTCAATGTGAATAAAAATGCTGCATACATAACATAAGAGCTTATGATCCTAATCGGGGGTCTGCTAGGCTAATAAAGTCTATCTGGGATGTCGTAGGCTAGGAAACAATGGCTGAGCAAGCGGCTCGTAGCCTAGCGAGGTCCTTAAGACTGTGCGGCCAAATTACGTTAAATGACGGGGTGCTCTCTTGAGAGATCCAGATCGCTAGTATCTGGTTCTCTCCTGGCGACCCTCTCAAAGTCAAAACAAAACGAGTTAGCACAGTGTTGGGTGGCAGAGGCAAAAGCCCTCACTCGCAACACAGTGCTAAACTCACAAGGTACACACTCAGAAAGACCACCTAGGCTTCCCACGTCTCCGTTGCGATTGTACAGGCTCAACAAAACCTGTTACACATCGGAAATCACAACACAAGTAGCCTTACCCCAGTCTAGCATTAAATAGCCCAGCAGACAGCCAAGGAATAGGTAGGGAGACACCGTGAGTGTGTCGAACCTCTACAGACAAAATGGTAACCCCTCCAAAATGCCTAACTAAACATATAATATTTGTGAGCTTCAGCATATAATACGATGGCCGATATATGAAATCGTGCAGAACCAATGGGGGAGTTATGATATTAAATAGAGAGGAAGAATGAGAGGTAAGAAGTTGAGAGAGAGAGAAAGTGCTCTATAGGTAGAAGTCGGGGACAGGTGGCAAGGGATATGTTAAGGGTATGCTGGTCAGGCAAGCTCTGAAGAGAGAAGCTCCTCAGGACCCCAGGATCACACAAAGGCATGGTGGTCAGCCAATCACAGGCCGCTACGTCACCAGACAGCAGGCCTGCAGAAGGCGCCAGGAACCACCAGCCAATCAAAACCGAGAGAAAGCCACGCGGGCGAGGGACTCCTCCGGGAGGGAGGAAGGAGGAGGGAAAGCAATACTCACTACCGTCTCGCTGCCCACTCGCTCTCTCTCTCTCAACTACACTACAATGCATCTTATGTTCAACTCATGATATAAAATATAATGCATTGTCACAGGCGAAAATAAAGACCACTTCTATACTGCCTGTGACATGACGATTCACAAGAAAGAAAGTACAACATTGTAGATAGACTGTAGACCATTTCACTGCCCTGGCGAGCGCTAGTGTCTACCGGGAGGCGATTCTGCCAACGCTGGCAGGCGTCACACCCCGCCCAAGATATAGGACGCTCAATATTAGGCGAGCACGATATCTGACAAGGCAGAATGCCGACAAGACCTGTCACACATAGCCACTCCACCAGAAATGAAAGGCAAAGCTCAAGTCTTACATAAAACAACATAAATTATCAACATAAAGAAAATCTAATAACCCCTCCCAAACATAATAGTATAATTTAGCCTACTTTGCTCCCTGAGCGAGCTTCACAGAGCCCAGCCTCCTAAGTGAAAGACACGTTCAACTTAGGACTTCAGCTATAATATTGGCAATTTACAACTAACTATAAAAAGAAAAGAGTTTTTATGTGATTTTTTATTTAATTTTAATGTTGTTTTTGGCGACTGCTCTACAGGGGCAAGCCTAGTTTTTCTCCACTCTCAGCACACACTGACTGAACGGCGAGGGTTCTCCTGCAAACAAACCCTCCCGTGACAAACAATCAGCCAAAATATTATCAGTGCCCTTAGCATGCTACACATCCAACTTGTGTTCCGGCAGCACAACAACACCTGACACTGATAACCTGCCCAGTTCATCACAAGACTGGCATTTCTCTTCGCTCTTTCTGGCAACGGGGCCTGCCAATAACCTTTCACTAGTTCTACCTTCGTGATTGGCGATGCAGCCCCGATGCGGTCTATGGTATCGTCAACTCTCGATAAGGTATAGGAGTCTGTCAGGGATAATTCACACCTACTCTTGCAATCAACACACACACTGGTCTTGCCACTTAACACAGGTTGCAAAGTTACAGGCAACGACCGCTCACGACATTCCTTATCCATCAGACCCTTCGTCAACACGTAATCCAGCTCTGCTTGCACCACAGGCTGTCGAGCAGTATTTATACGGTAGGGAATTAAACTGAGCCTTGCACTGTCTCCAGCCTCCATGTCGGATTCTACCCCGTACATCAGGCCTGGAGAAGCAACAAACATACGGATGCACTGCCACAGCCTAGTAAACAACTTATCTAGCAGAACACCATGCCTAGTGCCCTCCCACAACCCAGCCGAGACCGCAGCTTCTAACCTGTAGTCTCCCTCCTTCTCCACCTTCGTCCCTAGAACAGCCAGGTCATGAGAGGGACAATCAGTACCACCTGTGCAGTCACTCCCATAGTTCATTATTGCTAAGGCTTCCCCGCCGATACCGTACATGCGCACCCCCGCATTCCTTACGACTACATCTGCCTGCGCAGCATCACCGCTTTTAGCGACATGGCCAGATACAGTCGGTCTATGGTAGGGCTGTTGCATTCGACCAGAGCAGCATTGGGAGGCTATGCGACGACCGGGCACTACGATGCCACAGCCAACCTTACCAATCTGCTCAATGTCCTCCTTCTGACCACCACCCTTGGCAGCCATGGGTCGACCCTGACCTGACAACCATGTCCAAGCCTCGTCGCCCACCTTGAACCACCGAAACAATGAGGCTAACGGTCTCCCAACATTCACGTGACCTGCCCGCGGAACAACTTGCACCGCCTGAGTTGTGAGGCTCGGGTGCCCGGCACGACCAGTGGGGTATGAACCGAGCTGGTGCTGGAGCGCTGCACACTG
This sequence comes from Lithodes maja, assembly GCA_037953745.1. Taxonomy (NCBI): domain Eukaryota; kingdom Metazoa; phylum Arthropoda; class Malacostraca; order Decapoda; family Lithodidae; genus Lithodes; species Lithodes maja. The sequence continues at coordinate 21,070 of JBAKBP010016742.1, forward strand.
CTGCTCAGGCAGGTGCTCTAGCGCTTCCACAGCCACCAGACTCGTGTCCCCCGCCCACTGCTCCGCCGAGGCATGACAATCCCTATTCTCCTCCACCTGTGCCCTACTGCCCCCCTCTCCTTCTCCACCTTGGCTGCTGCAGACCAACGCAGGGACAGCAGGCTGCTCAGGTGGTTGCCTCACAAACTCCTCCAACAGGATCACATGACATGTTTCCCCGTCCTCGTGTTTGATCTCGACAGCACCATTACCACACTTCTGAACTTCCGGATCCTCCAACTGCAGTTTACAAATATCTGAGGGAACCAACCTGTCTAGATGCTTCCGAAGCAACCCAAGTCCTCCCCCAATATCAAACTGAGCAACCCTTTTGTCTCTCTGTGTGTAACGTTGCTGCCTCGGAGTCTCTTCCTGCCCTACCTCCTCACTAGCTGTGACAGGTCCTGGGGCTTCTCCAGACTCCAGCAATGGTGCCAATACTGAGTCGCCAAGAAGTGCTGCTGGTACTAAACTCTCCAAACTTTTACCAACATTAGCCGTCTTCTTCCAACCGTTCCTCCGTTGATCAGAAGACTGAGGAATAGGCTGTGACACTTTGGATGCAAGAGATCTTGTAACAACGCATGACTCTTCTCTACCCACTCCTGTTCCTCCCTACTCACGTCGGCCGGCTTCTCGGCAACGACTAAGGGGTAAACCTCAGAAGTAGGCACCGCAAAGTCGTTGCCGAGAAGGAGGTCGACGCCCCCAACAGGCAAGTTCTCCACAATTCCCACATCCAACTCTTGTGTCACACCATTTTTTTTTTTTTTTTTTTTTTTCTATATTCCAACTTACTTCCTCTCGGGCATAGGCTGAGAGCCTTAACATTCACCGCTTTACAATGAACAGTGAAGCCTGTGAGGTCTTGTTCCAGTCTAGGAAGTGAGACATGTGAAGCACGTAGAGTACAACGAGCACCTGCCATCTTGCCTTCACATGAGGCACGGTGCTCACTCATGGCCCGAAACGACCCCATCTCTGAAGCCACCTCGTTCCCGTGCTTCACTGTCTCACCCCCTACACTCGGACTCTCACACTTACACACACACACAACGCCACCTGTTGAGCAGATAACTCATCAGGCATTGCACCCCTATAGCATATTTTGAATATGGGAATATTCATACAGTGCTATTTAATCAGGGAACAATGAGGGTATTTTATTGACGTTTCGGTGGGCTTGTGGTAATGCACTGATACTAGGTACAGCACAAATTCCATCCCAATAATATCTTCCCATTGATACATCGGGATTTGAACCCGGGACCTTTGGATTACCAGGCCAGTGGCAAGACCACTCCACCACACCTCCCCTCCAGTTCCATCCTGACCAACGGGTATGACCTGATAGCATTGATACCTTGCACCACAACTACCCGTGCCGCGTTTATTGGTCTACCAGTAAAGTTCTTCATCAAAGTCTGAGAGGCACCCGTGTCTCGCAACAGCTCAACTCCATGCTTCTTACCAGCCCACTTCACGCAGCCACGCCCTCGATGGTCGCAAAAGACATCGCGGACAGGGTTCGAGCCTTCCGGATTCTTCTCCACTGGCTGTGTCCCAGCCTCTGACGTTATACCCCGGGAAAACTCAGACGACTTCGGGGACACCCCAATGTTGCGAACCAAAGACACAACTGCATTAGGTAGCTTGCTTGGACAGGCTCTTGGAAAATGCCCCTTCTCATGACAATGAAAACACTCTAACTCCCCCTTGGGCTTCCCATGAGGTGGGGAAGGGCTCTGACCCTTCTTAAACGGAACGGTACTAGGTTTATGGTCAGTTTTGGTGTCGTTGCTCTTGTTCTTAGTGTAATTATGTGTATCAGTGTTTCGGGGAGGGGGAGGGTTACGCTCCTTATTGCCTGCATCACTTCTCTGTGCAAGACCGCACCCACGAATCAAAGATAACCGAAGGTCAGCCATCTCAGCTGCCTCCTGAAGAGTTTTCGGGTTTTTCTTTTTAATATTCAACGTCAGATCGCCGCCCGTACACTTGAAAAATTGTTCTAGAAGCATCAGCTGTTTCAACTCCTCAAACGTCGATGCTTTCTCAGAACGCAGTCAGTTTCTATATGCATCGGACAGATCCCGGGCATGCTCAAGAAGCGGGTGCACTCACGACCCTTCGTTACACCCCGGAACTTCAATCTGTACGTCTCTGGTTGTAACTCATATGCCCGCAGGACAGCCTCCTTCAATACCTCATAATCGATGCAAGACTCCAAGGGCAACGCATCATATGCCTTGAGTCCTTTGCCAACCAATCTAGAGGAAACAATGGCTGCCCACTTAACCTCGGGCCATTGGTGCTCTCGGCACTTCTTCTCAAAACGCATACAAAATTCGGTGACACCCGACTCATCAAATACAGGGACCAACTTGAGCAGGTGCGATAAAGACTGATCAAGACCTCGATTCCCAGAACCGAGACGCTGCCCTGTCGACTCCACCCTAGACTTCTCAAGATCTATGTCTGCACAGTACTTAGACTTTCTCTCCTCAGCCTCATTCTCTCGCTGCCATTGCTCAAGCTCATATCTGGCCCTTCTCTCCTCAGCCTGAATCTTAGCCATCTCAAACTCACGCTGTTGCTGCTCAATTCCCGCTGCTGCTGCAGCTGCATCTTAGCCATCTCAAGCTGGAAGAGCATCTCTGGAGTCAATCCTTGAGGAGGAGGAGATGCAACAATTGGAGACTCACCCAAGTGCAAACCACGCTGCCAGTGACTATCGGCCTGCGGGAACGTACCCGGCTACGGAGCCCGAGGGGGCGCCATGGTAGGAGTCGAGTGGAATGGGGGCTGGGCCGAAGGTGCCTCAGCTCCCACTCCACCCGAAGCCCCACGCACCCCGCCGAGCACACAGGCCACCTCTCGACATGCTGCTAGTGCCCACATGCCCCATGACCGTGGCCAAACACTGGAGACCATACCGATCAATCCCCGACACCTGGTCAACACTAATAGGTATCTCCAGAAACTTCTTTGCATCCTCCTCACTAGTTATAACTCTAATGCCTTCGGACAAACCCCGCTGCTGCACCTCAGAGCCTGCTTCCCGTACTGTGTGCTCACTGTACACTGATCCGTCGTCAGACATATTGTCCACCGAAAATTCTCAACGTTTATAAAAAAAAAAAAAATACCTAACTCTTATGTAGCACTATTCACTCAAAAATATAAAATGCTCGAAGACTCTTAAGTGTTATACTACTTGCCAAAAAAAAATCTGTGTCCACTATATTCCTTTAAACAAAAAACAAATGACCACAACACTCCTGCAATATTTCTCTAAGTTCACAAAATCCTAAGCAAGGTCGCCATTTGTTACGACCGGGACTCGTATAAAACAAGGGCTCTTAATCATTGGACTAGAAAGGCACACAGCCACAATGGTAACACTAGATCCAACCCTCGAATTTATAATGCCGGCGCACAAAAACACCTATACCCTCCAGAGCTAAATCTGCGATAACGGGGTATCCTATAACTCGGTATAAATGCACTACTACTACAGGCTGATGATCTCTGATACAGCCTGATCACAACAACATACAATTACGTTAATAAGGTATACAAGGAAAAGATAGAGATCATAATTAAATCACTGCAATGATTTAATGCAAACACGAAAAAGGTATAATTAAAGTTACTCTAAACAATAATAAACTGTCACTCCTATATTTAAGAAAGTGAATGAAAGTCCTAAAGCATCGAGCAGGAATCTTCTGAAGAAAATCTGATGCTGCTTAAGATGATCGAATCGGATTTTGAACTGTTATATAACGCAGGAACAAGATATGACAAGTGTAGGGACAGACCGTGTTAACTGACACAGGAATAACAATAAATGCACAATAGTATTATCTCCAACAACAAAAGAAGTACTTCGTCAGGCAACTCAAAAAGCCTGCTCGGGTTGTGCAACTCAACAATAACCAAGGCTTACAGTCAACGTGAATCAAAATGCTGCATACATAACATAAGAGCTTATGATCCTAATCGGGTGTCTGCTAGGCTAATAAAGTCTAGCTGGGATGTCGTAGGCTAGGAAACAATGACTGAGCAAGCGGCTCATAGCCTAGCGAGGTCCTTAAGACTGTGTGGCCAAATTACGTTAAATGACGGGGTGCTCTCTTGAGAGATCCAGATCGCTAGTATCTGGTTCTCTCCTGGCGACCCTCTCAAAGTCAAAACAAAACGAGTTAGCACAGTGTTGGGTGGCAGAGGCAAAAGCCCTCACTCGCAACACAGTGCTAAACTCACAAGGTATACAGTCAGAAAGACCACCTCGGCTTCCCACGTCTCCGTTGGAATTGTACAGGCTCAACAAAACCTGTTACACATCGGAAATCACAACACAAGTAGCTTTACCCCAGTCTAGCATTAAATAGCCGAGCAGACAGCCAAGGAATAGGTAGGGAGACACCGTGAGTGTGTCGAAGCTCTACAGACAAAATGGTAACCCCTACAAAATGCCTAACTAAACATATAATATCTGAGAGCTTCAGCATATAATACGATGGCCGATATATGAAATCATGCAGAACCAAAGGAGAGTTATGATATTAAATAGAGAGGAAGAATGAGAGGTAAGAAGTTGAGAGAGAGAGAAAGTGCTCTATAGGTAGAAGTCGGGGACAGGTGGCAAGGGATATGTTAAGGGTATGCTGGTCAGGCAAGCTCTGAAGAGAGTAGCTCCTTGGGACCCCAGGATCACACAAAGGCATGGTGGTCAGCCATTCACAGGCCGCTACATCACCAGACAGCAGGCCTGCAGAAGGCGCCAGGAACCACCAGCCAATCAAAACCGAGAGAAAGCCACGCGGGCGAGGGACTCCTCCGGGAGGGAGGTAGGAGGAGGGAAAGCAATACTCACTACCGTCTCGCTGCCCGCTCGCTCTCTGTCTCTCAACTACACTACAATGCACCTTATGTTCAACTCATGATATAAAATATAATGCATTGTCACAGGTGAAAATAAAGACCACTTCTATACTGCCTGTGACATGACGATTCACAAGAAAGAAAGTACAACATTGTAGATAGACTGTAGCCCATTTCACTGCCCTGGCGAGCGCTAGTGGCTACCGGGAGGTGATTCTGCCAACGCTGGCAGGCGTCACAACCCTCTGTGATGTATCAACTCGCAGGCAACTTCCGCACACCCTCCCTACAGTTAGCACGCCAAATGAAGTTCACCTGGAAAAGAAAGGAACGGGAAGATATAGGCTTAATATACAACCTTTGAATCCAGCTGTCCTGCTGGCTCAGTTGATAGCATGTTTGCTTCCCATCCTGCAGATTCACGTTCAAGCCCCACTCAGGTTATTCTGGGACCATATGTTTTCATTAGTTTATTCAAGTGCATTGGGTTTGTAATTGATTATTAATGTTAAGAACGGGTGTTACTTAATTCTATAATTTCATGAACTAATGTCTAACGAGGCCGATCTTTAGTGATCTTGGCCCCATTGATTGTTCTTTCCACTCACTAAAACATTACGCTTTCCATAATGCAGTTGGGTCGAGTACATGATTAGATTGATATCCAAAATTCGAAAATGGATATTAATCGTGATCGTGTATTCAACCTTTAACTGTGTTGGTGGTGTGATGGTTTAGATGCTTATGTTCTGGGTGTGGTGTCCCGAGTTCGAATCCCGGGAGGACCAGATGCTTTCATTAGTTTATTTAAGTGCATTGGAGTTTGCAATTGATGATTAATGTTAAGAACGGTGTGTTACTTAATATAGCCGGCGGTCGCCATCTCTCATTGAACAAGGGAGATGGGTAATGGTCAGTATTGGTCACTGGTTGATTAAAGAAGGTCCCCTATCTTGTAGGGGAGGTGTGGTGAAGTGGTCTTGCCCTGGCCTGGTAATCCAAAGGTCCCGGGTTCAAATCCCGATGTATCAATGGAAAGATATTATTGGGATGGAATTTGTGCTGTACCTAGTATCAGTGCATTACCACAAGCCCACCGAAACGTCAATAAAATACCCTCATTGTTCCCTGATTAAAAATAACTGTATGAATATTCCCATATTCAAAATATGCTATAGGGGTGCAATGCCTGGCGAGTTATCTGCTCAACAGGTGGCGTTGTGTCGGTGTAAGTGTGAGAGTTGTGACGCATGTCGAGTATGAGCATGCTGTACAGAACGCCCAGTCAGGCCCCACTCTCGCTAGGATCGTCAGGGCAGGAACTTTGGCTGTAGTCTGTGTAGAGTTTCCTAACTCAGTTTATGTGAACCGTTGTACTATAAGTATTATAATTATGTATTTTGTTTTCTTTTAAGTCAACGAGTTCTATTTTAAATCATTATATATAAGTATTGTGTGTGGGAGATTTATATATATATAATGATGTGATGAGAGAGAGCGAGTTATGTAACGGAGGACAGTGTGCGCGCCACGAGGTGTGTAGGCCTCACTCCCTCCTCCCTCCTTCCCCCCTCCCTCCCCCCTCATCAAGAGCGTGGGAATCCTTTGTCGATCCCAGATTGAGAGAGAGAATGTGACGTCATGATTGCCGTTATGCTCGCTACGGGGCCGAGTATAAAAAGGGAGGTCTCGCCATTTTTAGATCAGAACTCATCAGGCAAAGCGACCTCTCATATCCCTTGCAACTATCGATATTCTTCCGACTGATGTGAACTTTCTCTACTCTCTGAACAGCCTATTTTCTTCTCTTCTCGTCCCTTTTTAACCAATGACCCCTTTGGTGCAGATTTAGTCAGCCAAAGTATTATCGCTTGAGTTCTCACGAGATAAGTGCCTGTTAGATAGCCTATTTTTGGAAGGGTTAACTAGAATAGGATTGATTGATGTTTGTTGCACTCGTATATGTATTTCCCTGTGTACTATTATTCATGTTCCTGTTTTCTGCTGGTTTAGGTAATGCTAGACTGGGATAGGGTTCCTCGAGTTGTGATTTCCTATGAGTGCTAGGTTGGTTGAACCAGCACAATTGCAACGGAGACGTGGGAAGCCTAGGGGGTCTTTTTGATTGTGTACCGTGGGAGTTTAGCACTGTGTTGCGAGTGAGGGCTTTTGCCTGTGCCACCCAACACTGTGCTATCTCATTTGCTTGACTTTGAGAGGATCGCCAGGAGAGAACCAGATACTAGTGATCTGGATCTCTCAAGAGAGCATCCCGTCAATTACCGTAATTTGGCCGCACAGTCTTAAGGACCTCGCTAGGCTACGAGCCGCTTGCTCAGCCATTGTCTCTTAACCTTAGATATCCCAGCTAGACTTTGCTCGACCAGCAGATACAGTATAGTATTGAAGCTTCTCCTTATGTATATTATTGTTTAAGCACTATTGATTTCATGTGTGGCACGCTTAGCTACTTCAGAGATTAGTGGCCCACGAGCACAATCTTAGTAGGCTATTGCCAGTGCATTGTCGGAGTACTTCTTCTTAATGTTTGCCATATCCTATTGCTTATTCTTATAATTCTTCTTATGTCAATTTAAAGCCTTTAATTACCAGTGAGTTATTCATTAAATTGCTGTTCAAAATCCGATACTTACTTCTTATGAGTATTCGAGAAGCATCTAACTTATCAGAAGATTCCTTGCTTGATGCTCGAGGACTATTGTTTAACGTAACGTAATAGTGCCGATCCGAAGTAGAGGGTGGAGGACTTCTTAAGTTCTTAGTTCAAGGGTGGATTACTTCGGCTTCGGCCAACACTATTCTTTAGTGTTGTAGTACTTTCTTCTTTGTTTGATTGTTGACCAGACTAGATAACTCCCGTCTTGCTATTAGTCTGTTGTGTGAAACGCTAGTACCGAGTTCTTGTATACCCCGTTATAGCAGATAGAACTCTGGAGGGTAGTGGCGTTTTTTGTTCGGCTGGCAGTACTCTGGGGATGGGATCGTGTGTTTCCGTTGTGGCAGCGAGCCATACTCGAGTCCTGTGTAAGAGCCCTAGTGTACCCGAGTGCCCGGTCGTAACAAATGGCGACCTTGCTTAGGATTTTGTGAACAGTATAATTTTTTGCAGAGTTGTACAACATTTGTTTGTTGGTACTTTAGCGTACATATTGAAGAATATTTTTTTTTGTAAGGCAATTAGGAGAGCATTTAAGAGACTCCAGTTAATTTAGTAATTAGTGCTTGCATAAGGGAGTTTAACACTTTTGTCTCGAGAATTTTTTGGTGAACTTCAGTATGTCGGGCCCTAGTACTGACGAGGAGCGAGAGATGCTATGTGAGGAGGTGCCGTTAGTAACTAGTGAGGAGGATGCTAGACTTTTTGTGAGTAAGCAGTACCACGTGACGGAGGAGAGGCTGACTGGGGTGAATGTTTATGGCTTGCACCTGATAGCCAAGGTTTTGGGTCTATCCAATGTAGGAGGGATGTCCAAGGGGGAGCTGATTTCCTGGGTGTTGCGTGGGCGACATGGGGTTTCGGAGGAGAGGGCGTTTGGGGGGGTTCCTCCCCAGATCCCCTCTCACTCGACTCCCACAGTGCCGTCCACTCAGTTGCCGGAGGTTAGCACTCTCCCACAGAGGGATGAGCATTGGAAGATTGGAGTGCCCTCGGGCGGTGCGTATGGTGGTTCCCCAGTTCTTGCCCCCCCTCCTTCAGTAGTGGCAGCTCCCTCTTCCGGCCTGTCTCCTGAGATGATATTTAAACTTGAGCTTGCTAAAATTGAGGCTAGGAGGCAGGAGAATGAGACTAGGAAGCAGGAGAACGAGACTAAGAGGCATGAGATTGAGGTTGAGGCTAGGAAGCAGGAGAATGAGACTAGGAGGCATGAGATTGAGGCTGAGACTAGGAGGCACGAGGCTGAGCTTAGATACGACTCCGAGAAATATTGTGCTCAGATAGACTTAGATAAGACTCGTGCAGAGTCGACAGGGATTCGGATGGGCCGGGAGGGCCAAGTAAGAGAACAGTCCTTGTCTCACTTAGTCAAATTGGTGCCGGCATTTAGTGAAACTGAAGTCACAGAATTTTTTAATCGTTTTGAGAAGAAGTGTAGGGAGCATAATTGGCCTGAAGAGAAGTGGGCAGCTCTAGTCTCCTCAAGACTTACGGGTAAGGGTCTGAAGGCTTATGATGCACTGCCTTTAGAGTCTTGCATTGACTACCCAGTATTGAAGAGAGCTGTCCTACGGGCATACGAGTTGCAACCAGAAACATATCGATTGAAGTTTCGGGGTGTTACAAAGACTAGGGAGGCGACCTTTCTTGAACATGCCCGGGACTTAAAAGATGCACTTGCTAACTGGACACGTTCTGAGAAAGCTGAGACGGCCGAACAGTTGACTGAGCTGTTTCTGCTCGAGCAGTTTTATAAGTGTACTGGTGCAGATATGACTTTAACTATTAAAGAAAAGAACCCTAAAACTCTACAGGAGGCAGCTGAGATGGCTGACCTCCGGCTATCATTAATTCGTGGGTGCGGGTCTGCCCAGCGTAGTGAGGCAGGTAACAAGGGGCGTGACACCCCACCCCCCCGAGTTAGTGATATACATTATGCAAACAAGTACAAGAGCTATGATACCAAGACTGACCACAAGACTAACACCGTCCCATTTAAGAAGGGGCCGGGCCCTTCCCAGTACCAAGGGAAGCCCAGAGGGGAGTTGGAGTGTTATCTTTGTCATGAAAAGGGGCACTTTGCAAGAGTCTGTCCTAGCAAACCACCTACAGCAGCTGTGTCTTTGGCCTGCAACATTGGTGTGTCTCCGAAGTCTTCTGAGTTTGCCCGGGGCAGTTCGTCAGAGGCTGAGGCACAGCCAATGCAGAAACACCTGAGAGGCTCGAACCCTGCTCAGGATGTTTTTTGCGACCATAGAGGACGGGGTTGCGTGATGTGGGCGGGGCGCAAGCATGGAGTAGAGGTCTTGCGTGATACAGGTGCTTCCCAGACTCTGATGAACAATTTGACTGGCTACCCTATAAATGCGGCTCGGGTGGTAGTGGTGCAGGGTATTAATGCAACTCGGTCATACCCGCTGGTGCGGTTGGAGTTGGAGGTGGATGGTGTGGCACGTGAATTGGATGTTGGGATTGTGGAGAAACTGCCAGTGGAGGGCGTCGACCTTCTTCTCGGCAACGACTTTGCAATGCCCGCTTCTGAGGTTCTACCCTTAGTCGTTGCCGAGAGGCCGGCCGACGTGAGTGGGGGAGAACAAGAGTGTGTCGAGCGGTGCCAGGCACAACCCATGGCGTGTGCTGTCACCCGAGCTCGGGCAGCTAAAGTGTCACAGCCTAGTCCTCCGTCTTCAGACCAGCAGAGGAACGATCAACAGGAGGAGGCTAAAGCTGGAGTTGGTTTTAAGAGTTTTGACTCGGCGGCTCTCCTGGGTGATTCAGTATTGGCACCTATGTTAGAGTCTGGAGAGGCCCCAGGACCTGTCACAGCTAGTGAGGAGGTAGGGCCGGAAGAGACTCCGAGGCAGCAACGTTGCACACGGAGAGAAAAAAGGTTTGCTCAGTTTGATATTGGGGAAGGATTTGGGTTGCTTCGGAAGCATCTAGACAGGTTGGTTCCCTCAGATATTTGTAAACTGCAGTTGGAGGATCCGGAAGTTCAGAAGTGTGGTAATGGTGCTGTCGAGATTAAACACGAGGACGGGGAAGCATGTCATGTGAACCTGTTGGAGGAGTTTGTGAGGCAACCACCTGAGCAGCCTACTGTCCCTGCGTTGGTCTGCCGCGGCCAAGGTGGAGAAGGAGAGGGGGGCAGTAGGGCACAGGTGGAGGAGAGTAGGGATTGTCATGTCTCGGCGAAGCAGTGGGCGGGGGACACGAGTCTGGTGGCTGTGGAAGTGCTAGAGCACCTGCCTGAGCAGCAGTGTGCAGCACTCCAGCACCAGCTCGGTTCATACCCCACTGGTCGTGCCGAGCCCCTGAGTCTCACAACTCGGGCGGTGCGAGATGTTCCGCAGGCAGGTCATGTGACTGTTAAAAGACCGTTAGCCTCGTTGTTTCGGTGGTTTAAGGTGGGCGACGAGGCCTTGGCATGGTTGCCAGGTCAGGGTCGACCCATGGCTGCCAAGGGTGGTGGTCAAAAGGAGGACATTGAGCAGATTGGTAAGGTCGGCTGTGGTATCGCAGTGCCCGGTCGTCGCATAGCCTCCCAATGCTGCTCTAGTCTAATGCAACAGCCCTACCATAGACCGACTGTATCTGGCCATGTCGCTGAAAGCGGTGATGCTGCGCAGGCAGATGTCGTCACAAGGAATGCGGGGGTGCGCATGTACGGTATCGGCGGGGAAGCCTTAGCAATAATGAACTGTGGGAGTGACTGCACGGGTGGTACTGATTGTCCCTCTCATGACCTGGCTGTTCTAGGGACGAAGGTGGAGAAGGAGGGAGACTACAGGTTAGAAGCTGCGGTCTCGGCTGGGTTGTGGGAGGGCACAAGGCATGTTGTTCGTGGAGACAGTGCAAGGCAGTTATTTACTAGGCTATGGCAGTACTTTCGCATGTTTGTTGCTTCTCCAGGCCTGAGGTACGGGGTAGAATCCGACATGCAGGCTGGAGATAGTGCAAGGCTCAGTTTAATTCCCTGCCGTATAAATCCTGCTCGACAGCCTATGGTGCAAGCAGAGCTGGATTACGTGTGGACGAAGGATCTGAGGGATAAGGAATGTCGTGAGTGGTCGTTGCTTGTAACTTTGTCCGAGCGTGCTAAAGAGGTATGTGGTTTTGTTGTGGACGGGAGTACCTACCAGTGCAATGTTGTGCCTGACGGACTTAAGAATGCACCAGCAACGTGTCAGAGCCTGATGAATGAAAGTGAAAAGGACGATGATGCGCTGGGGCATTTCGAGATCTATGTTCCAGCCTATGGTCCGGTCGGTGTAGTTTACCCAGATCATTACCCTCTCGAGATCTTGGACCAGTTTCACAATCGGAATATGAGGCTGACCAGGTGGTCACTAAGGTTATTGGTATATAACCTGGACATAAGCCATATTGCCGGTTGTGACAACGAGGTTGCATGTGGTCGTTCAGGGGTATATGATCCTGGGTAAATTGACACACGGGTAGCCTCCTGCTTTGGTTTGAGTAGTATTTTGCGCTTGGTGCTTGTTGGCTCGCGGTTGTAGCCCAGCGTATTGGGTCGTAAAGCAGGATTGTTGAGCGTTTGGTATAGAAGAAAATAGGCTGCCCTTATAGTGCAGCCGGAAAAAAACATATTAAAATATAAAAATCATATAAAAACTCTTTCTTTTTGATGAAGATAATTGTATAAGTTTGTCATAGCCTATAAGGTTTGAGTAGTCCACGAACTATCAAACGGCTGAGCTGCTGTAAGCTCGCTCTGGGAGCATGATATTGTGTCTTTTACTATTGTTGGGAGGAGTTATGAAATGTGAATTTTTTTTTTTATAAGATGTGTTTTAGTGATAAACTCAGCGTTGTTTTAGTGCCATGCGGTCGCTGGGTGTGAGGGGTTTGATGGGGTTCTGTATATCAGATTTTAGCTCAGGGTTGAGCAAGTAAAATCTTGGGGGAGGTGTGACGCATGTCGAGTATGAGCATGCTGTACAGAACGCCCAGTCAGGCCCCACTCTCGCTAGGATCGTCAGGGCAGGAACTTTGGCTGTAGTCTGTGTAGAGTTTCCTAACTCAGTTTATGTGAACCGTTGTACTATAAGTATTATAATTATGTATTTTGTTTTCTTTTAAGTCAACGAGTTCTATTTTAAATCATTATATATAAGTATTGTGTGTGGGAGATTTATATATATATAATGATGTGATGAGAGAGAGCGAGTTATGTAACGGAGGACAGTGTGCGCGCCACGAGGTGTGTAGGCCTCACTCCCTCCTCCCTCCTTCCCCCCTCCCTCCCCCCTCATCAAGAGCGTGGGAATCCTTTGTCGATCCCAGATTGAGAGAGAGAATGTGACGTCATGATTGCCGTTATGCTCGCTACGGGGCCGAGTATAAAAAGGGAGGTCTCGCCATTTTTAGATCAGAACTCATCAGGCAAAGCGACCTCTCATATCCCTTGCAACTATCGATATTCTTCCGACTGATGTGAACTTTCTCTACTCTCTGAACAGCCTATTTTCTTCTCTTCTCGTCCCTTTTTAACCAATGACCCCTTTGGTGCAGATTTAGTCAGCCAAAGTATTATCGCTTGAGTTCTCACGAGATAAGTGCCTGTTAGATAGCCTATTTTTGGAAGGGTTAACTAGAATAGGATTGATTGATGTTTGTTGCACTCGTATATGTATTTCCCTGTGTACTATTATTCATGTTCCTGTTTTCTGCTGGTTTAGGTAATGCTAGACTGGGATAGGGTTCCTCGAGTTGTGATTTCCTATGAGTGCTAGGTTGGTTGAACCAGCACAATTGCAACGGAGACGTGGGAAGCCTAGGGGGTCTTTTTGATTGTGTACCGTGGGAGTTTAGCACTGTGTTGCGAGTGAGGGCTTTTGCCTGTGCCACCCAACACTGTGCTATCTCATTTGCTTGACTTTGAGAGGATCGCCAGGAGAGAACCAGATACTAGTGATCTGGATCTCTCAAGAGAGCATCCCGTCAATTACCGTAATTTGGCCGCACAGTCTTAAGGACCTCGCTAGGCTACGAGCCGCTTGCTCAGCCATTGTCTCTTAACCTTAGATATCCCAGCTAGACTTTGCTCGACCAGCAGATACAGTATAGTATTGAAGCTTCTCCTTATGTATATTATTGTTTAAGCACTATTGATTTCATGTGTGGCACGCTTAGCTACTTCAGAGATTAGTGGCCCACGAGCACAATCTTAGTAGGCTATTGCCAGTGCATTGTCGGAGTACTTCTTCTTAATGTTTGCCATATCCTATTGCTTATTCTTATAATTCTTCTTATGTCAATTTAAAGCCTTTAATTACCAGTGAGTTATTCATTAAATTGCTGTTCAAAATCCGATACTTACTTCTTATGAGTATTCGAGAAGCATCTAACTTATCAGAAGATTCCTTGCTTGATGCTCGAGGACTATTGTTTAACGTAACGTAATAGTGCCGATCCGAAGTAGAGGGTGGAGGACTTCTTAAGTTCTTAGTTCAAGGGTGGATTACTTCGGCTTCGGCCAACACTATTCTTTAGTGTTGTAGTACTTTCTTCTTTGTTTGATTGTTGACCAGACTAGATAACTCCCGTCTTGCTATTAGTCTGTTGTGTGAAACGCTAGTACCGAGTTCTTGTATACCCCGTTATAGCAGATAGAACTCTGGAGGGTAGTGGCGTTTTTTGTTCGGCTGGCAGTACTCTGGGGTTGGGATCGTGTGTTTCCGTTGTGGCAGCGAGCCATACTCGAGTCCTGTGTAAGAGCCCTAGTGTACCCGAGTGCCCGGTCGTAACAGAGTCCGAGTGTAGGGGATGAGACAGTGAAGCACGGGAACGAGGTGGCTTCAGAGATGGGGTCGTTTCGGGCCATGAGTGAGCACCGTGCCTCATGTGAAGGCAAGATGGCAGGTGCTCGTTGTACTCTACGTGCTTCACATGTCTCTCTCCCTAGACTGGAACAAGACCTCACAGGCTTCACTGTTCATTGTAAAGCGGTGAATGTTAAGGCTCTCAGCCTATGCCCGAGAGGAAGTAAGTTGGAATATTAAAAAAAAAAAAAAAAAAAAAAATGCATGAAAATCCTCGAAGGAGGAGATATGGGCGTTATATGCGTAACCAGACGATGATTATGTATTGATTATAACACAACTATTCTCTCCGAGTCTTCCACCCAGACACTTCCTATCAACATTCCAATGTTTCATCTTCGTTTAACACGGCGTCGTGTTAATGTTATAGTTCTGATCATTAGACGCTTTATAATAAAGAGAAACAACACATCAAAGGGGTAAGGGGTAAGCTAACTCTCTCCTGAATCAAAACGCCTAAATGTAACCATATATATAAAACACCATCACCCATATAGTTAGGACACTCAATATATTTATGTACGATTATGTGTTCAGACTCTCGCACTACTGTTTGCTACTCCCATCACATCCATCCCAAAAAACCTTGCTCGTCAGTGCTCTCAAGAGCACCCATTTCCATTATAATTCCTGAAAGTCATATGGTATGGGCTGGTATATTAGAAACAGATACATCAACATTCATGGATTTTTGTGGTACAGCTTTGCCTCTATTTACACATACATCAACAAGTCATTGGAGACAGGTATAGTTCCAGAAGCTTGGAAGCTTGCAAACGTAGTTCCGATCTTCAAAAAAGGTGACAAATCAATAGCATCCAATTACCGTCCCATTAGTCTTACATCAATCATAGGAAAGCTACTAGAGTCAATTATTGCTAGTAAAATTAGAAACCACTTAGATACATTTAATTTAATAAATTCTTCTCAGCATGGATTCACTCAGGGACGTTCTTGCCTTACTAATTTGCTTAGTTTTTTCTCAGAGGTATATGAAGCAGTAGATAATGACAAGTCATATGATATAATATATTTAGATTTCAGTAAAGCTTTCGACAGAGTCCCCCATGAGAGATTGATGAGAAAGGTTGAGGCGCATGGAATAGGTGGGGCGTTGTTGGGATGGATTAGGTCATGGCTAATTGGTAGGAAGCAGAGAGTCAGCATAAATGGTACGAAGTCAGAATGGGGAGCAGTCAAAAGTGGTGTCCCCCAGGGATCTGTATTAGGTCCTCTGTTGTTTGTTATATACATAAATGACCTAGATTTAGGTATAACTAGTAGGATAAGTAAATTTGCAGACGATACCAAAATGGGGAGAACAATTGATTCAGATAGAGATATAGAGTGCCTCCAAAGGGATCTAGATACCTTACACGAATGGTCAGTAAATTGGCAGATGAAGTTTAACATTGACAAATGCAAGGTATTAAAGATAGGGAAGATGCATACAAATGTTAAATATAAACTAGCTAATGTGGAATTAGAAAACTCGAATTGTGAGAAAGATCTAGGTGTGTTTGTTAGCAATGATTTGAAGCCTAGACAACAGTGTATAAGCGTTCGAAACAAGGCAAACAGGATTCTCGGGTTCATCTCTAGGAGTGTGAGTAACAGAACTGCTGATGTTATCTTAAAACTTTACTTGTCATTAGTGAGACCCCATATGGATTATGCTGTTCAATTTTGGTGTCCTTATTACAGAATGGACATAGATTCATTGGAGAGAGTACAACGTAGAATGACAAAAATGATCCATAATATTAGAAATCTTCCGTATAAAGAAAGGTTGAAGAAATTAGGCTTACATTCGTTAGAGAGACGCAGAGTTAGAGGGGATATGATAGAGGTGTTCAAGTGGGTTAGTGGGATTAACAAAGGGGACATGACAAATGTACTAAAGCTCAGTGATAGCGAAAGAACTCGTACCAATGGTTTCAAATTAGATAAATTTCGTTTCAGAAAAGATATAGGCAAATATTGGTTTGGTAACAGAGTTGTAGATGGGTGGAATGGACTACCAGGTGCTATAGTGGGATTAAAAACGATAGGGAGCTTTAAGATAAAATTGGATAAGCATATGGACGAGAAGGGTTGGGTGTGAAGGGGGATCAGCAGGGTTGGGCCAATCAGCGCTCTGCAGACCCCCGTAATCCTGCGTTAATCTCTAACCGTTTTGGTAAGATGATCCTCAGGGTATTAGAGTGTTGAGCCTATAATTGGGCTTTGTAATTGGGGTTGTGTGGGACAGGGATCTGCCTTGCTTGGGCCAATCGGCTTTCTGCAGACTCCCATTTTCTTATGTTCTTATGTTCTTATGTTCT
Organism: Lithodes maja; assembly: GCA_037953745.1. NCBI lineage: Eukaryota > Metazoa > Arthropoda > Malacostraca > Decapoda > Lithodidae > Lithodes > Lithodes maja. The sequence goes on from JBAKBP010016742.1 coordinate 37,845, forward strand.
TATCTAAAACCGAATTATGCACTAACATAGGCCTAATGGTGTATCAGCAGCTAGCAGGTGAGGCAGGTACTGTTATATAATTTATCCTATGTATGTGTGTTTCCCAACTATCACCCTTATTAATGAACATAAATCATTGTTGTTTGGTCATTATATAATCTGTGTATTATTCTGATGTGGTACAATTCAAATATTAATTATCACACCAACTCATAATAACAAAAATGATAGCAAGGTAATTCACAAAATGGTAATTTTGCCATACTAATCTCTCCTAATCTCTGCTCACTAAGGCATGAACGATGTGGCAAAAACAAGAGCCCTTTTATGGCAACATATGTTGTAAGAGAGCAAGTATGTGTCAGACAGGTAAGATGAAGAAATATAATTGTATTAATTCTTGAATCATAATGTTTACAGTATGTTTGTGGGATGCTCATGTATTTAACTGCATCACATTATACATTTATTGCAGATTATATACAGACCAAACAACAATTATTTGTGTTTATTATTAAGGGGCTACCATGAAACAGAGGATAAACAAACACTCAAACTAGCGTGTGAAGCCGGACAGCAATGAGTGCAGATGCCATGTATCGTGATGCCAGTTATAGGAGGTTTGTCACAATTTCTATATTTTTCTGTGGTGTTACCCTCCTCATCACTTTCATTAAACCAGAAATATATATGTACTTCCATTACATTGAAAATTTAGCACAGACTAAATACATACCAAACAACAATTATATCTGTGCAGTAATAATAAAGGTGATACACAACGAACAAAACAAACTAAGCACACATATAACCCACTGGAAGGCGAACCTCCTGTTGTTGTGAGCACAGGGGATTAACGGCCTAAGTGAAAGATACTTGAAGGCCAAACAAAATTGACTTACGTGGTCGCCACAGTTTTATTGTAATTATTCCCATATGTTCTGTTAATTTTGTTATGCATTCCTGTTATTCCACAAAGCCGATGAGTTTAATTACCTGTGTAATTGGTGATTTAACTGTATATTTTATATATTTTGATCTTGCAGCAAGGCACACTTTTAGTGTGGTAGTCTTATTTTTACACTCTAAAAACATGTATTAGAGTGGTGATGGTATTAATGACTCACACACACATACACACTCCTGCAGTAACAATACATGAAGGTACTCACACATAACATTGAGTGTAACTGGTGTGCTGGTGAAGGTAGCTATGATATTGGTGACGCTACACTGGTAGTTCCCCATGCTTGACGACTGACCCTCTGCAGCATCAAGTTCCTCCCCTGAGCCAGCACACCGGTGGACTTGTTACTCTCCACAATATCACACTGAGGAAAAACATATACATTCAAATACAATTCCATTAAGTTAATTGTAAGGCCTGAAGAGGGTGTTTCTCGGGTACCATGATAAGCGGGTATCTGGGGTAGAGAACAGTTACAATATTATAACATGATCTGTATATATTATTTGCTTTGAGGCTTCTTCCGGGCCTTCTCTTTCAGCTGATGCCTGTAATCTTCTGGTCCTTAACTCTCTTCTTCACTTCGTATCATCACCCATCCGAGGGAAATATTCCCTCGAATCCACGTGCATCATGCTACCAAGGAGAAACAATATGTCGGTGTCCTGCATAGTTGACTGAATGGGTCACCGTTTTGTCAGGGACATGTAAGGGTTCATAGATATTTGCCAACCATTAAATAGGAACAATCAAATTACCTTTGTATGAAGATCACTATGCTCAGAATTAGTAATATGCAAAATGTACCTTCTGAATGACAAACTGAAAGGTTTAAATGTGTCGAGATGACAAGACAGAGGCGGTTTCATCTCAACCATTCTGATCTTTCTAACTTAGCTTATTTAAAACAATGTATACAAGCACGCCTGTCAAGCAGAGGATTAGCTTGAATAAGGCTTAGTTTAGGGTTTTAGTGTTCCTGCTGACTAACAATTAGCCAGGGGTTGAAATTATTAAAATTAATATAAAATCCCAACTATTCATCTGGTGTAAAACCGAATTAATCTGAGGCACAGAAAGCAAAGTTGTGTGTAGAATACTGTTTGGATATATGCAGAAGTTCCAAGTCTCAGCTAAGCATGATGTTACAATGAACTTCGAACAGTTGACAGAATGAGTATAAGCACCATAATTATGAGAAGGATCACTTTATTGACAACGTTTCACATATAACAGATACATATTGGCATCCAGGGGCCTAGTAAATGGTAGTGACCTGAAGAAGTTGTCTGTAAAACGTTGTCAATTAAGTGCTCCTCCTCAAATGGTGTTTCTATTAATTCAAGCATGAACGGGTTTCAATCTTTTATAAGGAGGTTATATGTGGAACATGACTCTTCCTCATGCCCTACTGAAATTACTGTATATGAATTACTTCTACAGTACTGTGCTTTCACATTTGACTGAATTGGACCATTAATTAGTTTAACTTCCCACTTGAAACGAAAATAGTAAGTTTTGTATAGGTTTCCTTTCCATATGGAGTAATGATTTATCTATGGTAAATAGGTGTACATATTCGAAGGGTAAATGTTAACTAATTCTAATATATATGTTTGATGAACTGTAACACAAGACCTTGTTCATATCTTGTTATCTTGTTTAAACTCAATAGTCGCCAAAAATAGATCTTTACAAACTTGAAAAACATTTTAATATACTGAATAACATTTGTATCAGTTTTGCTGAAGAAAGTATGCTGAATATTCTGTAACTGTGTGTGTGTGTATATAGTTCAAGTGTAACATGTACATATAACTATGAGTGCACACTATATAAGATATTGTGTTAGGACAGTCACTTCCCTCTCCAGGCGGGGATTGTCCACTGAAACACAAGGAGGAAACAATGCAGATTTGACTGTTAGTTTGTCTGTTGTGTTGTCTCGTGGATTCCAGAGCAAGGGAAGGCAGCCAGTTCATGTATATTCGTATTAGTCTAGGCTGGTTCCATGTCAACTCAACTATAAAAGCATTTTAATTAATATATCTCAACTAGTCCCAACCCAAACTTGGCCAACTAACTCAGTGCCAACATACAGTTGGCCATGCAGAAACATCGTATACAATAATAATGCTGATTGAGTTGGCTTGATTTTATAATGTTATCGTCTATTGCATTGGAATATGTGACTACAGTAAAGAAAACTATGTTTATGTTACATGTAGGCTATATTTAAATATTATTGTTCTAAAGTTGCCAGTCCACAGTTGACTAATACAAATTTGTCGATCCAAACAATAGTATGAATCTACTTAGTGTCTTTGCAAGTACATTTAATACTATTGAAGTCTCGGGCACACTTCATCCAAACATTTTCGATTGGTAAAGTATCTGCACGTTCGTGTCTTTAAAGGAATCCCCGAATCCTATAAAAATCACCTGCTATTTTATTTCCTTTTGTTCCATAAATAGGTTAAAACATCTAAGAAATTGGAATAAAGGTACGACATTATTGAGCGATAACAGGTAAACAAAAACAAAAGAATAATTTAGCAGTGGCAATGTTTGACTAGTCAAACTGTCACCATAAACAACATTGTTTGCATTCTCTTTTTGTTACCTTCACCATTAGTCTGTCTGGTGGTAGGTGAGGCATTTTTAACCCTTTCACGCACATATGACCCAGAGGTTGCCAGATTAGCAATAAGAAATAGAGTTCTCTCACTCTTATAATTACCTCTCCAAAATTAGTTTTCTGTTCACAGCTAACTCAAAGACAACTGCAGAGGTTGAAGTAACTAAACTATAGGTTTCTAAATACCCCTGATGGTAACAAAGGCTTTAACCCTAAACTGGCGGCGCGCAACATATGTCGAGTGAAATACATTTGGACTAAGTAGTGGTACACGACAGCTGTCGAGCGCCATTTTCAGGGCGTAATGTTGCCGAGAGAGAGAGCTGAGCGGTGGGACGAGCGTAGTAACCTTATGACCGCTCCCCACGACCACCATGGATGTACTGAACTGTATTCTACTGTCCTCCCCCCTTTCTCACTCGCTACACAGGGAATTATGTAAGGAAATTACCTTATTTTAGGGTTTTTGCACTCGTGTTGCACGATCGTTGCAAGAGAACCAGTGGTCGTACAAGGATGGTTTGGGTGTCATTGGAAAGCTCTGTTTACGCTCTTTCAGGGATAGATACTTGTTTTACGCTCTGGGTCTTATTTAGGCATGAAAATGAGCACGGAAACAACCCTATTTAGGGTAAAAAAAAACCCGCTGTGCGGTACGGTCAAATAGCCCGACAATAAGGTGTTAAAGTATCCCCAATAGGCTCAAAATCGCGTCATATGTCGGAGAGGGTTAAAATGTTTCAGCGGATATTGATGCAATTGTTCAGACCTTCATTCAGTACCCGAGGAGATGATTAACTCTTGACCAAGGCTATTTTTTATAATATCCCCCTCCCCGCTCCCACAACACCCTATAGAGCCTTTGCTCTACTTTGATGATGCTCACTGTGAGTAAATATGTTGACGTTCTTTCTATTTGAAAGCTACAATGCTCTCAAGGATGCACGTATAGCCGAGATATAAATTTCTCTGTGATTTCGTGTTTATTTTTCTAGAAATTTTGCTAACATCAGAGCTGTAATGTTGCAAAACAATTTGATAAACAGTTTGATAAAGCCAGGCCGTTCACCTGTGCTATAAATAAAACTAGGTACACGTTAATCAATAGAACTTTGATGTTATTGGAAATGTTAATTTATTTTCAAATGGTGTGTGGCTTGAACCAGCCGGCATGTTCTTCCTTGACCTATGGTTACAAGGTACAATTAATAATTATGTCTAACAATCTATCTATATCTATCTATCTTTCTTCCTATCTATCTACCGGTATTCGTATTTCCATTGGGGTGCGTGCCTATCTCTTTCCCCTACTATGTGTATATGAGACTGTGTATTACCGCAGCGCAAGTAATACCAGTGTCGAGGACAGTTATCCCGACAAATATATATATATATATATATATATATATATATATATATATATATAAAAAAGCCTCTGAGGATCCACTCCAAGTGGAGAAATGCATTTAGCAAAATTTTAGATTGTGGCAGCATTTTTTTAATAATTATGACCACATACTGGGGTTCTCGTAAAGAGACTTCAATCTACAACTATATGTTTTAAAGTTCTATTTTATTCCTCTGTTTGTTCCTTTTTTAAATTACTGAGGTCTTCGCAAGAAATGTCAGTCTTCCCTTCCATTTCTCTAATGTCCTTGGCTCCTACTTGCAGAGGCCAACCTTTTGCTGGGTCTGTATTATAATCAGCATTGTATCCTCATACACTTAGAATGATACAAACAGTCTAACAGCATTTTTTTATTGATAAATTAGCTTTATTTATCTTGGATACTAGCATTGTTTCTAATATAAATATATGTATATATAATTATACAGTATGTAATATATATATATATATATATATATATATATATATATATATATACTGTATATATATATTATATATATATATATATATATATATATATATATTTGTGTTTATATATTCCAACTACTCCCTCTCGGGCATAGGCTGAGAGCCTGTACATTAAACCGCTAATCATTGAACAGTGAAGCCCTTGAGGTCTTGTTCCAGTCTAGGGGGTGAGACATGTGAAGCACTTTTAGCTGCAACTAGCTCCTGCCATCTTGCCTTCGCAAGATGCATGGGACTTAGTTGCCCACTCACAGCTCGAAGCAGCCTCATCTCTGAAGCCGACTTGCTCCAGTGCTTCACTGTCTCACCTAGACTCAGACCCTCACTCGCAGAATGCCACCTATTGAGCAATGAACTCAAATAGGCATTGTCCCCTTGTAGCATATTTATAATATGGGAATATTCTTACAGTGCTATTTAATCAGGGTATTTTTGTGGCATTTAGGTGGGCTTTGTGGTAATACATTCAACCTGTCCCAAAGAAGGGTGACCGCTCTCAACCCTCCAACTATCGTCCAATTGCTCTTATCTCTTGTCTTTCTAAAGTTTTTGAAACTATTCTTGCTTCCAAATTTCTTAAGCATTTCTCTTCTCATAATCTGCTCTCAGATCGCCAGTATGGCTTCCTTAAGGGTCGCTCTACTGGTGATCTTCTTTCATATCTTACTAACTCTTGGTCATCCTCCTTTCGGGACTTCGGTGAGACTTTTTCTATTGCACTAGACATATCGAAAGCCTTCGATAGAGTCTGGCATAAATCTTTAATTTCTAAACTACCCTCCTTCGGTTTCTATCCCTCCATCTGTGCCTTTGTCTCTAATTTCCTTTCCGGCCGTTCCATAGCTGCGGTTGTGGACGGCCATTGTTCACTTCCTCACCCTATAAACTCTGGTGTTCCTCAGGGCTCTGTCCTATCTCCTATTCTCTTTCTAATTTTTATAAATGATCTCCTTAACTGTACCTTAATTCCCATCCATTCATACGCAGACGACTCAACCTTACACTACTCCATTAGTTTTTCAGAACGCCCCAGCCAGCAATCCCTCAACGACAAACGTAATGAAGCCATAGAACTCTTAAATTCTGATCTAAATACTATTTCCAATTGGGGCAGAGAAAACCTTGTTAACTTTAATGCTTCCAAAACCCAATTTCTCCATCTATCTACCCGTCAGGATCTTCCAGCGGACTATCCCTTATTCTTCAACAATACAAAAATCAACCCTTCATCTTCTCTCAATATTCTTGGTGTCTCTTTTTCTTCTGCTCTCATTTGGAAGGACCATATTACCAGTCTTGCTAAGGCAGCCTCCCAGAAGCTGGGTGTGCTCAACCGCCTTAGGGGGTTCTTTTCCCCTGCACAGCTTCTTGCTCTGTACAGGGGCATAGTGCGCCCTTGTATTGAGTATTGTTCACATGTGTGGGGAGGTTCCTCTCACACCGCTCTCCTAGACAAAGTTGAAAGGAAGGCCTTTCGTATCATTAACTCCCGTCCACTCACCAACTCTCTGCAATCTCTCTGTCTCCGCCGCAATGTTGCATCTCTCTCGCTATTCTATCGCTACTATAATAATCAGTGTTCCTCAGAGCTATCCCAGTGCATACCACCTCCTTTAAGGCCCGGTCACACTGCCTTTAGCGTCTGCAGCGCGAGTAAATTTCCCCGAAAATTTTTAGCCGCTGTAACACGCGGTGGAAAATGTGAAAAATTGGCTAACACGTGGTTACCCGTGGTATGCCCGCTGAACAGACGCCGGCGCCTGTTCAGCGTCCTGACCGCTGGTGAAGCGCGACTGGAGCGCGGGTAAGCGCGGGAAAATCTTCACGTGGTGACAGGCAGCGGCGGGTAACCGCGGCTGCATCACGCCTGACCCACGGGTGATCACGTGTACAGCACGGCTGGTCCACGTGTGCAGGGCGGCCGGTCCACGTGTGCAGGGCGGCCGTTTCGCGGGCTATCACGGGTACTGCGCGTGTGTACCACGCCCCCACCACGGGTATATAAGGAGCCCGGGCAGGCGGTAGAAATCATACTCGCTCCAGACACCACAGTGCATACTCCAAGACGAAACTCCCAGACTCCCAAGATGGCTCCCAAGAGGTTACCCACCAGGAAAGCCCGCAACAAGGGCAAGAGGCCACCAGGTGTCCCTGTGGAGGTGCAGCCGGCAGCCGAAGATGCGAGTGCAGAGGTGGAGGCCAGTCCTGCTGCACTTCAGGAGGAGGAAACATCTTTTGAAGGTCAGTACAATTTATGTTATGGGTTTTCAGATATTTCTATATTTACCTATAATTATTATGTGTACAGTGTTAATTTGGAATAACGTGCAATGCATACTATGAATAGAAACAATACAATAGAATGATATTTTATCTAGTGTGCCATATTTCCATTTGTAAACGCATGTATATGTATATATTGTATACCCGATTATTGTCTATCTCTAAATACCTTTAATTTTGTGCCTTTTCAGGTGTTGCATCTCCTGCCACCACCACAGCTGAGAGCACCATTCCACCAGAGGAGGAGGAGGATGAGGAGGAGGAGGAGGAGCCTGATGCCTCTCATTCCCCGGGGCAATCCCCACATGAGGAGGAGGAGGAGGAGGAGCAGCAGCAGCCGGCGCCCAAGAAGGGGAAGAAGAAGGCTGATGGTGCTCCGAAACAAGGCTGGAGTCTCTCCGACCTAACGGAGCAGGAGCTGGTGGAGTGGCTTCAGGCCAACACCTACCTGTGGCTCCGCAGTACTAAGGACTACCACAGAAAGAAGGCTGCGTGGGAGATGAAGGCCAAGGAGCTGGGGGTCAGTCTGAAACACCTACAGAACTGGTGGAAGAACGTAAAAGACTGGTACGTCAAGCTGTCCAAGAGGACCAGTGGCCAGGCAACCAAGCTGTTGACCGCGAGGGACAAGTGGGTGTTGAAGAACATCGCCTTCTACAAAAGTAAGTACATCTCATTATATGTATTTGAGAAGCTTGGAAATGAAACAAATATAGTTAAATACAGTAATATTATTTTATAAAATTATGACCAAAGTTTATTAAACATCATATCACTGTATTCACAAAGTAAAGGTGTAAATTATATTCCCAGAAATATATAAATATGTATTTGTCTATGCCATTATATTAAACAAATGTTTAACTTCTTTCAGGTTCCATGCCCACTGATGTCCCGGACACCCTAGTCAGCCTGCCCCGTTCCCCATCTTCCACCGGTTCCGCCTCCTCTGCTGCACCTGCTGCTGCCGCCCCGACCTCCCAGGCACAGGAGTCGCATGACTCCGGGGGATGCCAACATCTTGGAGGACATGGAGGTGGCAGGGACGGAGCAGGCCTCAACAAGCCGCCGCAATAGGAGGACTGCAGGCTATGAGAGCCAAGAGGAGGGCTGGATGCTGGACCTCCGATCCACCATGAAGGCCAACCAGGCACTGCTGGAGAGGCTGCTGCAGGAGAGGCCTCAGCCCCAGACACGTAGGGAGGCCTTTATACGCTATGTGTCCGACATCCTGCGCACTGTCCCTGACGAGGAGTACCAGGTGCTGCACGACATAATAGCGGACACTTTGCGTCAGCGACACATGGGGCCCTCTACATCGTCAGCATGCAGACGAGGTCAATACGGTCCATGTTCACCCCATCACGTCAGAACCAGGAGTGATGAATGCTTGGCAAATCGAGCCAAATATATAGGTCCCAGAGTACACGCGCTACACACGCAAATGCACGTGAAAACACGCGGAACAGATGCGGTACAACCGTGCTATGACCGTCATTAAACCGCGATTACCCGCTAAAGGTTCGCGTCCTATCGCGTGTAACCACGTACTTACCGCGGCCGTAGCACGTCTTTACCACGTCTTTACGCGTCTTTACCACGTCTTTATCACGTGTGTACCACGTGTGCCCCCCGTGGCCACCCGCGGTCTCAAGTTTTGAGCAGCTCAAAACTTGAGACCGCGTGTGATTTTTCTAGCCCGTGTGGGTGCGGCTGTATCGCGTCCTTTCACGACTTATATGCGTCCAACAGCGCTTGCTTCACGTTCACACATTTTTCGCCGTGAGACGTCCGCGATGCGACCGCGAAGGGCAGTGTGACCGGGCCTTTACGTAGGGCACGTGGTACCCGTCTTGCAACTCAATCCCACCCCTACTCTGTGCAACTCTCCAACCCAAGAGTGAAACGTTACTCTCAAACTTTCTTCTACTCAACATCTGAGCTCTGGAACTCTCTCCCAGAATCAGTCTTTCCCTCTTCCTATGACTTAAATTGCTTCAAACTCCGTGTGTCCAGGCATTTTGGCTCGAACGTCCCTTGATTTTGGCCCTGTCACTCTTTCAACTATGGGGGAGGCACTCGCTATAGGCAGTTATGCCTTTTGCCTCCCTCAATCACATAGAAAAAAAAAAAAAAAAAAAAAAAAACACTGATACTAGATACATCACAAATTCCATCCCAACAATATCTTCCCATTGACATATCAGGATTCGAACCCGGGTCCATTGAATTACCAGGGCAGTGGCAAGACCACTCCACCACACCTCCCCTAAATATATATATATATATTTGGGGGGAAGGGGTCGGGTGCAAGTTGGACTAGATAATAGTCCATTAGGCGCCTGGCCCGGGGAGACGATAACTATGAAGGGTGCGCCTGGAAGTGTGGTGGGCGGGCTTGTGGCTTCGGCTCCGCTGCATGCCTGCCTGCCGAGATCGGAACCTCTCCGGGTGGTCGGGGGCTGGGGAAATGCTGGAGCGACCTTGGTGACCCTGGTCTCTGGGTCTTCTCCTGAATGACCTAGATGTGTGTGAATTTATCTTTTTATCTATTTATTGTTCGTTGTTTTAGTGTTTTCCCTGTTTTTGCTCTGTCTTGAGTCGCCCACCCCCAAGTAAAAAGGAAAAACAAAAAATAATAAAATAGAATAAAATATAAAATATAAAAATAAATAGAAAAAGTGGGGATTGGGCCTGAGCATGTAGATAGAGAGAGAGAGAGAGAGAGAGAGAGAGAGAGAGAGAGAGAGAGAGAGAGTATATAGAAAGATATTATGGGTGAGTGTGAGTGAAAATAAAACTTTACATATAAGCAGTATTTACTGGGAACTCTCCATATTTTTCATTCTAATGAAAACGCGAACAACCACAAACTTGACAGACACGTCTTGTACTAATAATATGGATTAACATTTACAGCATGTACAAAGCATGTTCAAGTGCTTAAAACATTACAATTTCGAAAATGAAATTATGAGGTAAAAGTTGAATTGATGAAAGTTAATCGCGGCCGTAATTAGTTTATAATTAACAATTAAGGGAACCAAAAACTAATTGTCCAAATGTCAGCCATTGTTCCGCTTTTCTCTCTTTGTCAAATAACGTAAAACTGTTAAACTGTTTTAGTACGATGCCTCACTTCTTATATTAATCATGTTTATCATTAAATAATTGTTATCAGTTAGGGACGCAGATGTAAGGATCAAGTGGCTAATTGAGACACCTTATACCCCTTTTGTTAAAGAGGCTTTTCCTAAGTTGAATAAAATCCTCCTATGTTAACCAACAGGAGATATAAATGACGTCTTAGTAATGAAGTGGTTTAAGGTTCCATCAATTACATAACTTAACAAATGGTGGCAATGAATGATTACCTTAAATGTATTATATGGAAGGTCAATTATTAAATAGGAAGGATATTTTTAACAAGACGAATTGGTGGATTTCTTATCTACAGTAATAGCCTAAAACAAAAATGTACTCATAATGTTAGCAAGATTGTTTTATATGATTGATTGCTTCCTTATGCATTAAGATATGTTCGCTACACTTGGACTAATTTACAATACGTTAAGCTAAACCACATTCATCCTATTATTTATCTACTTTATATTATTATATATTTTGTTATTATTTAGACACGTACTGCAAGCAGAACCATGAACATTAATTTATCTATTAACTTGTTCTTACATTGCGCGTGTTTTATAGTTACACATGCAGCTAAAACTACATGAATAAGATATATCGAACATGTTTCAGTTAAACAGAGTAGCTAATCGTACATATCTAAGAAATGGGACAAAACCACAAGTCGCATACAAATACCCTAGAATCTAGCCTGTGAGACGCTGTTGTGAGTTGTTAGAAGAGTGAAGCTGGAGCGGTGACCCAGGCGGCTGTCGTTCTGGACCTTATGTTGACCCACAGCATCACGACCATCATAACTAGTACAACCAACAACCACAACATAATTTATACAATCATCTGCACTGCTATAGTCCGTTATATTCCAGCTGATGGTAAAGTGAATACCTGAACAACTGATTGTTCAATACATAATGGAAATATATATATATACTGTATATATATATATATATATATATATATATATATATATATAACTACTAGTCTCTGCATCATATTCACACCACGGTTTCATAAGTAATAACATATATTGCTACACAAATCTTCGTACAAACCGAATAATGAAGATAAGGACTTGGCAGTTTACCACCAGCTGGATAAAACAGACTATAGCTAGTACACTACTACATGTAGAACTTGTGGCAGCGAACACTGGATGTGGGAAAACATTGATTCCGACACTTGTATTACAGGGGATGTTTAAAAATATTTCATCAGCCATTCAGAATGGTACAATGAAATGTATACTACATTTCACTGAAGGCTATTGTACAGAATTGTTTATTCAAAACCTGTAAGCATTGACGAATACTGAATACTGAATACATGCTATTACGATATTGATATGTGATGCATGGTCTTCAATGGTTTGTTTCACAACAGTCTAGTTGTTGAAACTGTCAAGGGTAAAGTGAAAGAAATTGTATCATTCGTATATACACACATATATATATATATATATATTGTAACGTTAACCACTCCGTTAGAACCGCATGGCTTGTCCTACAGTGACTCACTAGGATCGCCAGGGCAGTGGATGTGGCTACAGTTGATGTATTATTGTGTGCTTTATTTCATATGAAAGCTCGTGTCATGGGTAGTCCAGAAAGGCTCTTTGTTTTTGCCCATGTCAAGGCTTTATATATTTAATTGCAAAGTATATGTTTTATCATTAAGTAGTAATGATAGGATTTGAGAGAGAGAGAGAGAGAGAGAGAGAGAGAGAGAGAGAGAGAGAGAGAGAGAGAGTAGAACAGAGTGAGAGGAGGCGCGCAGTGTTTTTTGCCATGCTTGATGACGTCACGGCTGGCTGGCCTGGGATTGGTTGGAGGAGTTTGTTTACCATGCTTGGTGACATCATGTTTGGCTGGCTTCTTTGTCATTGGCTGAAGGAATTGTTACCGCTTTGTCTATGCGGTGTGAGCTAGTGCTAGTATAATACAGCTCTCTCGCCACTCTCTCTCTCAGATCTGGTTTCTAGAACGCATCCCTCT
>JBAKBP010016743.1:0-50749 GCA_037953745.1 Lithodes maja
CTGAGGGAACTGCTACTTAAGACATTGAACGTGTGACAGCACACACAGGGAAAACAGTTGACATCTCCTTTTCGAGCTCACCGGTTAGTGGCTCGTTAACAGGGGAATGTGACAAAATGGGGTCTGGTCGGACCTTCTCACCTGCTACATCATTCCCCAAAAGGAGCGTTACCCCAGGCACAGGGATATCTTGGGACCTACACATAGCTATGGTGGCCTCACCCTGTAGTAACTCACATTCAATTTCGCCTTTTACCAAGTGTGCATAAAATTGGCCTCCAGCACCTCTCATTACAACTGGTTCGCCAGGTGGGCACTCTGTGTAAGGATTCACCATGAGGGTGCTAGTAGAACCTGTGTCTCTCAGAATGTTTACCTCATGCATACAACCATTTAATCTCACGTTGCCAGATGAAATAAAGGGACGGTAACTGTCCTGCACTGATGGTGAAATTATTATTGGCTTAACCCTAGTGGGTTGCACCACACATGCTACTACTTTTTTTTTTTTTTTTTTTTTTTCTATGTGATTGAGGGAGGCAAAAGGCATAACTGCCTATAGCGAGTGCCTCCCCCATAGTTGAAAGAGTGACAGGGCCAAAATCAAGGGACGTTCGAGCCAAAATGCCTGGACACACGGAGTTTGAAGCAATTTAAGTCATAGGAAGAGGGAAAGACTGATTCTGGGAGAGAGTTCCAGAGCTCAGATGTTGAGTAGAAGAAAGTTTGAGAGTAACGTTTCACTCTTGGGTTGGAGAGTTGCACAGAGTAGGGGTGGGATTGAGTTGCAAGACGGGTACCACGTGCCCTACGTAAAGGAGGTGGTATGCACTGGGATAGCTCTGAGGAACACTGATTATTATAGTAGCGATAGAATAGCGAGAGAGATGCATCATTGCGGCGGAGACAGAGAGATTGCAGAGAGTTGGTGAGTGGACGGGAGTTAATGATACGAAAGGCCTTCCTTTCAACTTTGTCTAGGAGAGCGGTGTGAGAGGAACCTCCCCACACATGTGAACAATACTCAATACAAGGGCGCACTATGCCCCTGTACAGAGCAAGAAGCTGTGCAGGGGAAAAGAACCCCCTAAGGTGGTTGAGCACACCCAGCTTCTGGGAGGCTGCCTTAGCAAGACTGGTAATATGGTCCTTCCAAATGAGAGCAGAAGAAAAAGAGACACCAAGAATATTGAGAGAAGATGAAGGGTTGATTTTTGTATTGTTGAAGAATAAGGGATAGTCCGCTGGGAGATCCTGACGGGTAGATAGATGGAGAAATTGGGTTTTGGAAGCATTAAAGTTAACAAGGTTTTCTCTGCCCCAATTGGAAATAGTATTTAGATCAGAATTTAAGAGTTCTATGGCTTCATTACGTTTGTCGTTGAGGGATTGCTGGCTGGGGCGTTCTGAAAAACTAATGGAGTAGTGTAAGGTTGAGTCGTCTGCGTATGAATGGATGGGAATTAAGGTACAGTTAAGGAGATCATTTATAAAAATTAGAAAGAGAATAGGAGATAGGACAGAGCCCTGAGGAACACCAGAGTTTATAGGGTGAGGAACCCCTGGGTAGATGATTTACGTTAGCTGCTAGGTACTTCTGTCGGGAGTCCTGCATGAAAGGAACTTTTGGTGCTAGGTACTCCTTCTGTCGGGAGTCCTGCATTACAGGCACATATGGAGTTTGAGATACGGCGGCAACTGTCTGCCCCGATCTCTCGGTTCTCTCCTTGGCCCAGCACTGATAAGCTAGGTGGCCTCTCTTGCCACAAAAAGTACATAATTTAGGGGATACGGGAACGTTCCCTCTTTGAGCATTACTATTAGTTTGGGGCCCACCTCTGTTACCATTGCCCTGAGTCGCATTTTTAGTTGGGGGAACAATTCTGTTTTGGCTAGCTGGGGAAGACGTTATAGGCTTGTGACTGGGTCTGTCAGATTTGTGATTGGGATACTTAACCCGTACAGCCCCAGCGACGCGTCTGACGCGTCGGCGATGTATGTAACGCACAGCCCCAGAGACGCGCCTGACGCGTCACCCTAATTGCGCCGACCGTAACCTCAGGTGTAGCCACTCAAGAGGGCTCAGATTTGTATGGGAACTGTGTACGTATCCCACGCAACCGTGCCGATGGTTGAAAACTCTCAAAGTCCACGTGCGTGCGCGTGAGCACGCAATAACATGCTTTTTTGGGGTAATTGCCTTCATTTTTTTACTCTTGTAAAATACGTTTTCGGGGGCTCTGTAGGACCATTTTTTAAGCTTTTTGAGCGTTTTTTCATGGTTTTTCATTCATTCCTAACCCATTCGCTATTGTTTCTGGAATAAAACCTTTTTTTTGAAAACCGGCCGGGTTCTGGTGAACAAACATTACAAAACTAGCCGGGGCTCCACGGGTTAAAATTAGAGCTAGAATTATGGTAGGGCTTCTTTCCACGAAATTTGTTGTTGAGCACGTATGTGTCAGCCATGTCAGCGGCGTCAGCAAGACAATCTACCTTTTTCCCCTTTAAATGATAGGATACAGAAGAATCAATTTTCCATAGGAAATTTTCTAACAGGACCAACTCCTTCAGATCGTTGTAGCTTGTGACCGTTTTACTCTTGACCCAATGATTGAAAGTTTTAGTCATGGTCCTGGCAAATACCTTATGGGTTTCTTCTACTTTCTTCTGGTTTTTACGGAAAGATTGCCTGTAAGCCTCAGGCTGCAATTGATAGGTTTTTAGGATAGCTTCTTTGAGATTGTCATAATCCTGCCTAACTTCTGCTACTTCTGACAAATACGTGGCTCGAGCCTGCCCTGTCAAAACAGTTTGTAACATAAAAGGCCATTGATCTCTTGTCCACTTCATACCTCCAGCAACTTCCTCAAACAAAACAAAGAAATCCTGCACATTATCCTCAGTGAAAGGTGGAATGACACTAGTCATAGTCAATCCCAGAGGGGGAGCAATTACGGGAGCATTTGTATTGATATTTAGTTGAGCCGTACGATATTGATATTCACATTGTTCGGTCGTTGCTCTGGCTTTTATGCTGGCTTCTTCGGTATTTATTCTGGCTAGTTCTATCTTTAGTCTGGCTTGTTCTAGTTCGAATAATTGATCAACGGTAAAACCAGGTGGCAATTGTTCATCAAGTTGGCTAGGTTTACTAGGGATCCCACCAACTGCTCCGTCACCCTCCCCGCCTTCTACAGGGAACAGGTGGGTTTTTTATGGTCTGAGCCACCTCTACTTTAGACATGATTGAGACAGTTAAGTGGAGATGTGAGGCAAGCACTCTCAGTTCGGATTTTGACAGACAGTCAATATCAGGGGCTGTGGGTTCTGATTCTATGAAAACTCGAGCATCTTCGTCATTAATTAGTTGAGGCATGATTAATATTTGATTTTTAAGTAGTGAAACGTTAATGAAACTGAGTGAAACTGTATGAAACGAATCCTGGCAAGGTCGCCACTCTTCTGTTACGTATCTTGATCCTCAAGTGGTTAACTTGATGAATCTAGATAGCACAGAGATATATATTAAGGTATCAGTCAGCTGAAGGCAAAACAAAAGTCAAATCTAATAACAAATATTTCCTGTTGTTGCTTCCTTTTCTTTTGGATCTTAGGACTTAGTATCCTTTATTGACTGATACTCTTTAATTATGAAACATACTGAAACTAATTAAAGTCATGTAGTATTTATAAAGAATTATTATTTAACCGAAGCTTAGTAGGCTATGGTTATGAACCGAATAAGTTATAGCTAAAGAAGGACTATTAATTTTATAAAAAGTCTTGAAAGATAAATATTAAAGTAAGAATATTTCTGTCTCTTACCCTTTTTGAAATGAATAGATAGTTTTCTTATATGTCCTTTTATTTATATTTAATGTAATTATTCTTGGTTCTTGTCTTACGTTACCAGTATTATATTATTATTATTATCATCAGGATTTATATCAAAGTCAAATAAAAAGTTAGATATATATTTAATAATTAGTTAAATGTATTTCTTAACCACGTAACAATGAGGTTTAATTAGGAGTAAATTAAGTTACAGGATCGCTTCATAGATTTGATTCAGGTCTCACTCAAATAATATGAAAAGCAAAAATAATATTTTCAAGCTAAAAGAATTTTCTTCAGCTTAGGAAATCACTGAAAGTAATATTAACACAGCCATGTTAGTCTAAGGCGATAATATACTAATACGAGACAATAGCATCACCGTACTAAGCACCGTTAAGCAATGTAAGCTTAATTAACCCTTCTTTAGCGGGCCCTCTGTGGCCGTTTTGGGCCTTTTCAGGCCATTCTGACTGCTATATCAACCATCAGTATGAAAGGAACTGTATTGTGCCGAAAACTAGGTGGAAATCGCTACACATTGACGTAACATACAGCTACGTAGCACTCGTGGAGCACTGACAGTGTTACCTCGAAGATGGAAGTTTAGCAGATTTTGCTACCTTGCTCACTTTTAGCGAACTATTGGTTACACTGTGATCCTCTCGCGCGGTGGGGGAACTGGAGTTAGTGTGGGCCGGGAGGCCACAGATATCGGACGTATGGATCATTACTATCCCACTCATTTTCACTCGATTTACACCATTTTTTCACTCGTTTTTTGCCTGTTTTTTCAACTCGACTTATGTGGTGAGCCGCTCTTTAAGTGTTAAAAGAAAATGAAAGAACTTGTAAGTATTAATAATTATAAACAATAGTATTACTTTCATCATAACCCAATTACTTAAAGAGCTGCTTTAGTCCACAAGTTAGTCAACTAAAATAGTTAAGTACATAATAATAGCGTTAACGTTAATTCCCAATCAAATAGTTAAGTACATAAATAGTAGCGTTAACGTTAATTCGCAATCAAATAGTTAAGCACATAATAGTAGCGTTAACGTTAATTCCCAATCAAATAGTTAAGCACATAATAGTAGCGTTAACGTTAATTCCCAATCACATATCTCACTAACCAACATAACGTAAGTGTTTACACCTGAACACACTTAACACACATTTATATAATCTGACTGACAGTCACAATCCCATTATAATACTTCACCCCGTCTTCCTCCAGCTGCAAGTTCACCTTCCCCAACTCCAAATGAGACTGATTTGAATGCCCACAACTCGGGTCTTATATACTAAACAATGATGGTGTAGGAACGAATCAGGAGGCGGGGGGTGGTGCCCGCTCCAATCACAGCTTCTCGAGTTGCATAACAGGTGCCTGGTCCATTCACAGCTCCTGGCGTCGATCATACGTCATAGCGTCGGGTAGTTTGCAGGGTCCCCTATGGCACGCAGGTGTGAAGGCTTGTTTGCTGGTATGCGGCGAGCCGGTTTCCCCACTCGCTAGTTCGCTCGCTAGTCTGCTTCACCGTTTGGGTAGTGTGACTCCTTCAACTCTAATTCTAACTCTTAAATTAACATACAGGGCTCCGTATGTCAGAACTGTATACTGTATATATATTTTAATTTATGGTGTTCTTTAGTTTCATCTCAGGACCTTTATAAAGCTTATAATAATACTTCCCAAAACCCCCTTCGAGATTTTTTTTTACATTTTTCATAAGTAAAATGTCCCGGCCGAAGGCCGGTCCCTCTTAAATTACAGGCTCACTATCGCTTGCCAAGAAAAAATAGACATCTAAATGGCACAAAAGGTCTTAAAATTGCCAAACTAATGGTACGAAAGTCTGAAAGTCTCAAAACTAATGTGGCTAAACATGAGGTAGAAGGGGTTCAGAAGAAAACAAAAATGCCCCTTAACCCAGCAAGCGCGCACCATTGGTTTTTAAAAGTGCCCGCCAAGCGAGCATATTTTGGTTCATTCCCGCCTAAAATCGTCATTTACCCATAAATATAATTATTACTTATTCATATGCACCTATTTTATGTTTAATATGAAAATATTAACATGTAACGGAAATAAAACAAGTGGGAATAGTAGTTGGGGGGTGAAAAAGACGAATTATTGCCGACAGTCCAGTCATGCGGTGAGAGGCGAACAAGACATACACCCTCCCTCTTCGAGGCCTGAAGGCAGAGTTATGTCTCTCTTGCTTTGTTTCTCTTCCCACGCTCTCTATATATGTACCAGACGACCTTGGAAACGGGTTAGAGATATTGGTGCGATAAATAAACCAATAAACAAAGGAATAAGAGGAAGAATAGGTAATAATTGAAGAGGGGGGGGGCAAGAAGGGCTTTTTGCCACATGTGGAGGAGTGATAGGAGGTATGAATGGGAATTATCTTACTTAATCACATATTCCTTTGTCTTCAGTGCTACTGGGGCCTTTTAAAAGGCTTTTTTTAGGCCTTGGATCTTAAGAGTCCTGTCGCCTTCCACCACCAAAACCTCTTAAGAGTCTCCTTGCCGTTCCCGGGTTAATCCCAGTAAACACCTATTGCTTTGTCTGAGAGTGGACTTGCGCTTTGTCTGCTAATGGTGCCCCTGCTGCTTTGCCTGTGACTAGTCTAATGCAATCAAATCTTGGTTTACTCACGCTTGTTCTACTGCTGTCCGCAATAAGGAGGAAGCATTCAAACAGTACCCACGCCTTAAAACTCAAGAATATCATTCTTCTGTTACTGCCCGGAATCAAGCCAAATCTGTTCTTCGACTTGCCAAGCACTCTTTCATTAATATTAAATGCACTGAACTATCCAACTCTAGCTCTTCCCAAGCTTTCTGGCATCTAGCCAAAAACCTCTCCAACAATTATTCTTCCTCGGCTTTCATTCCTCTTTTCCACTCTGATGGCAAAAATATCACTTCTTCCTCTGACAAAGCTGAACTCTTCGCTCAAACTTTTGCTAGAAACTCCACCTCAGATGATTCCAGTGCTAGTCCTCCCTCTCCACCCCCCTCACCCATATTTATACCTAATATCCTAATCTCTTCTAAAGATGTACTTTCTACCCTCTCTGGGCTTAATACTAAGAAGGCGTATGGTCCGGACGGTGTTCCTCCTGTTGTACTAAAAAACTGTGCTTCCGTGCTGACTCTCAACCTAGGCAAACTCTTTCGTCTCTGTCTCTCCTCTAACGTCTTCCCTTCATGCTGGAAGTTTGCTCTCATTCAACCTGTCCCTCCAACAATCGTCCAATTGCTCTCATCTCTTATATCTCTAAAGTTTTTAAAACTATTCTTGCTTCCATATTTCTTAAGCATTTCTCTTCTTATAATCTACTCTCAGATCGCCAGTATGGCTTCCTCAAGGGTCGCTCTACTGGTGATCTTTTTTCATAATATTATCTTACTAACTCTTGGTCATCCTCCTTTCGGGACTTCGGTGAGACCTTTTCTATGCGCTAGACTTATCGAAGGCTTTTGATAGAGTCTGGCATAAATCTTTATTTTCTAAACTACCCAACTTCGGTTTCTATCCCTCCATCTGTGCCTTTGTCTCTAATTTCCTTTCAGGCCGTTCCTTAGCTGCGGTTGTGGACGGCCATCGCTCACTTCCTCATCCTATCAACTCCGGTGTTACTCAGGGTTCTGTCCTATCCCCTATTCTCTTTCTAATTTTCATAAATTATCTTCTCAACTGTCCCATCCATTCATACGCAGACGACTCTACCTTACACTACTCAATTAGTTTTCCAGAACGCCCAGCCAGCAATCCCTCAAAGACAAACGTAATGAAGCCATACAACACTTATCTTCTGATCTAACAACTATTACCAATTAGGGCAGAGAAAATCTTGTTGCTTCCAAAACCAAATTTCTCTATCTATCTTCCCGTCCGGAACTCCCAGCGGACTATCCCTCATTCTTCAACAATACAAAAATCTTGCCTTCATTTTCTCTCAATATTCTTGGTGTCTCTTTTTCTTCTGCTCTCACTTGGAAGGACCATATTACCAGTCTTGCTAAAGCAGCCTCCCAGAAGCTGGGTGTGCTCAACCACCTCAAGGGGTTCTTTACCCCTGCACAGGTTCTTGCTCTGTACAGGGGCACAGTGCATCCTTGTATTGAGTTTTGTTCACATGTGTGTGGAGGATCCTCTCACACCGCACTCCTAGACAAAGTAGAAAGGAAGGCCTTTCGTATCATTAATTCTTGCCCACTCACCAACTCTCGGCAAACACTCTCTCTTCGCTGCAATGTTGCATCTCTCTCTCTATTTTATCGATACTACAATAATCAGCGCTCAGAGCTCTCCTAGTGTATACCACCTCCTCTATGTAGGGTAAGTGGTACCCGTCTTGCAACACAATCCCACCCCTACTCTGTGCAACTTTCCAACCCAAGAGTTAAACATTACTCTCAGACTTTCTTCTTATCAGCAGCTTTTGAACTCTCTCCCAGAATCAGTCTTTCCCTTCTCCCATGACTTAAATTTCTTCAAACTCTGTGTGTCCAGACATTTTGGCTTGAACATCCCTTGATTTTGGCCCTGTCACTCTTTCGACTATGGGGGATGCACTCGCTACAGGCAGTTTTGCCTTTTGTCCTCACTTACATAAAAAAAAAAAAAAAAAAAAAAAAAAAAAAAAAAAAATCAATTTTGTCTGTTACTGGTCGTCATGCGTTCTTAACCCTTAACTGGCGGCGCACAACATATGTCGAGTGAAATCAATTTGGACTAAGTGGCGGTGCACGGCATCTTTCGAGCGCCATTTTCAGCACGTAATGTTGCTGAGAGAGAGAGCTGAGCGGTGGGATGAGCGTAGTAACCCTATGACCGCTCCCCACGACCACCGTGGACATACTGAACTGTATTCTACTTTCCCCCCTCCTTTCTCACTCGCTACACAGGGAATTATGTAAGGAAATTACCTTATTTCAGGGTTTTTGCACTCGTGTTGCACGATCGTTGCAAGAGAACCAGTGGTCGTACAAGGATGCTTCGGGTGTCATTGGAAAGCTCTGTTTACGCCCTTTCAGGGATAGATATTTGTTTTACGCTCTGGGTCTTATTTAGGCATGAAAATGATCACGTAAACAACCCTATTTAGGGTAAAAAAATCCGCTATGCGGTACGGTCAAATAGACCGCCTAGGCCGCCAATAAGGTGTTAACAACTGGCCCACCCATTATTTATCTACGACTAGCAACCATTAAGTGACTGTTTATGACTGATCGCAGTACTTTATCTACCAATGGGACTCCTGCAGCTTTCGATGGGACCGATCCCTTATAACCAGAGCTCTAACTGATTACTAAACTCTACCACCTTCAGACCAAATATGACCTTACACGGATCCTTACTACATACACTTCCATCATATAATACACTCCTTAACCAAGTAGTAGCCATATCTGACACTGCCAGAAATTTTGGTTCCTCTTTGTACTACCTATGCAAACATATGCATATTCTTTCCCTTAAACCGAAAATGGCGAGGAGACTCTAAAAAGGTTTTGGTGGTGAAAGGCGACCGGACTCTTAAGATCCAAGGCCTAAAAATTTGTTTTTAAAAGACCCCAGTAGCACTCAAAACAAAAGAATATGTGATTAAGTGAGATAATTCCCCTCCATACCTGCTATCACTCTTCCACATGTGTCAAAACCTCCTCCTTCCCCCACCCCCTTAAACTATCACCTATTTTTCCTCTTATTCCCTTGTTTATCGGTTTATTTATTGCGCCAATATCTCAAACCCAGTTCCAAGGTCGTCTAGTGCACATATAGAGTGTGTGGGAAAAGAAAGAAACCGAGAGAGAGAGAGACATCAGTCTGCCTTCAGGCCTCGAAGAGGGAGGATATACGTCTTGTTTGCCTCTCACCTCATGACTGGAGGGTCGGCAATAATTTGCCTTTTTCACCCTCCAAATACTATTCCCACTTGTTTTAATACTGTTACGTGTTAATATCTTCATATTAAACGTAAAATAGGTGCATATGAATAAGTAATAATGATATTTATGATAAAATTACGATTTTAGGCGGAAATGAACCAAAATATCCTCGCTTGGCGGGAGGGTTTGAACTACGAATGGCTCGTCGCTCTCGGGTTAATAACTTATATAAACTACCTCTGTGTGAAACCCTTTACCAGATGAAATAATTCTAACACGCTCGTGATAAACTATATGTTTTCCTAAATCATTTTTTCCTAAGTAAGGAAGAGCATTATTCGGTGAAAAGATACTGAAAAGGTCTGATAATTATATGTGAAAGGATTTTGAAAGGGTCCAAAAAGGTCCAATAATGCGCGCTTGGAACGCTCCTAATCAAATAGTTTCAATCACATCCTTAATTTAGCTACATTCAAGCAGTGAGAGCGTTCTTAATGCCACTGAGGTATGGTGTAGAACTGTAGATTAATCAGAATAATAAAATCCATCTAAATATAAATGAAGACTTTTCACAGTTAATAAACAACGTTGAATAGAAAAGGCGTAAGATTATTATATTATATATTTTTTTCCTTTCTAGCTTCTCAAATGACGATGTTGCTGTGAAGTGGAGGGAGTGTAAAAAGGATGATGGATGTACAGTTCCCTGCACAAGTTCTGTTTTCTTCTGCGATTTTATTTATGGAAGTACAAATAGTATAATTGCATTTTGAGTGTAGTATCTTAATTAACAGTTGCATACATAGGTGAATTAACTATTGCATAGCAAAGAAGTCTCCTAATTCAATTGTACTATATTTACTTCCATAAATATAATTTCAGATTGGAATAGAAGCTGTGCAGGAAACTTTACAGTTGCCCACGTGAATGTTATGCACTCTTTGAATGTATGTATGTGCGCACAAGAGAGTGATAGTGTGTATCTGTGTATAATGTAGTGGAGCAGATAACTGCAAATTTCAGGAGAATCGTTCATTTCCGGAAACAAGCACCAAATTTGGCACACATACTCCTTGGGGATTGCTCTTTTGATAAAACCCATTAGCCACCTAAAAATTCAAGATGGCGGCCATTTTTCAAGATGGCCGCCATTGAATATACAGAAATATTGCATTTCTCAATAAAATCGCAAAGACTTGTCCTATTTGAATGATCTTGGTGTCAAATCATACATTTTTCACTATGTAGAATCCGAATTTGGAACCATGGACTTACTCACTTGCTTCTTTGTACCATAATATCAGTCCCGGAATCCTAATATTCTGCTAAATTAGAGGTTCATGTTACGTCTGACTCGGCTAAAATGCATGGTAGTGTATATCGTAGTAGTGTTAGAGGTTTAGTATGTGTAGCATCTTCCTGTACAAGGCTTCCAAACTGGACATGACACGATGCGGTGGGGGGGGGGGGGACGTTGAGAGACTTGCAGCGGAAGATGTAGAGTAGTAGCTCAACAGAGCGGATGTCAACGCACAGCCAGGGCACACTGGTGGCACCGCTGCTGTGAAACTCAGCATGGGGTTCAGTATCAGCTGAATAATTAGTTTAGTGTAGCTAAATAATTAGTTTAGTGTCCCAAATGCTGTCTAAGAAGCCCTGCATCAGTTAGCTACTGTAGATTACATGTAGTTTAACATAGATGTTTAGTTAGATAGCCGCGCCTGAATTGACAGGGTGTGCCAGCGCGGGAGAGCCGAGCCAAGGGTAACGGGCTTTACATTGCTTTGCATGTAGTTACCTGGATGGTGTATAGATCGCACAGGACTTAAATGATACTGGATGAAAGATCGGGCTAGGTGTAGGTCATATATTTTTATTCCCGAACCTAGTCGTATCCCATACCTTATTGTGCATGATTGTGATCAAGGTGGTAAAAGGATAACCCCTCAGCCTTGATTAACTGAATACAGATAATTATCATACTGTGATTATCTGTTATATCTGTTATCATATAACATACTGTGTTATATCATACTGTGATTATCTGTTATATACTGTGATTATCTGTTTTCTATTATATCTGTGTTACAGATAATTATCATACTGTATTCACCAAGATGGCAAATACAGATCCAGGAATATTTCTGGTATATGGTGCTGTCAATGGAACTGGTGATCCTCTTGTTGATCCGATCATTCAGGGAAGCCAACTTTTTCCTGTACGGTCAGTCACTGGCTGAGCTGATACCGTACTTCTTTGCCAACAACAATGTAAACTATGCACGGTGGCTTTCGATCCACTACAGAGACATGGTGACCCTGGAACAGAAGCATCCTCAGCTGGCTCAGGAGTTCCAGAGTGGAAACTTTGTTGTACACAAATCGAGCCGACAGTTCTCAGCAATGGCTATTGACCAAGCTCACGAGCAAGCTAACGCTGTCATCAAGGCAGACGGGGGTGTGATCGGCGTGACTGAAAACCCATCAGCACTGAGAAGATGGATGATAGCTGGTCCTCAAGTCCGCCACTTGGTTGCACAGTATGAGGCAGCATGTGGGACCAATGATGGTACTGAACACACCAGCCACCATGAGGAGACAGAACAAGCACAAAGAGTGTTCCTTAAGAAAGTAGAAAAACTCTCACAAGCCATGACAGATATGTGCAATCCTTTCCAGGAGGAGAGTCAGGACCTGCTTTCGCTTGATACAAAGGATATTGCTCACCACACTGCCGCCGAGCTGATTGGCACACACCTTGAGAAAGGCCAGGTCCGGTTCCAGGAGTTTATGAAGGGACTGGAAAGGGAAGAAGAATCCACCTTCTATGAACCAATCAAGAAGAACAGGGTTGACTTTTGCCGACAGGTACCAGCCTCTGTTGACACTTCAAAGCAAAAAGTGCTGAAGGAAGACTGTCAACTGTTCTCCAAGCTGTTCATATCATGCCAGAGCAGAGAGTGTGACTTGAAGGAGTTCTTCCGTCATGAGAACCAGTCACATCCTGCTGCCCTCAGTGATGGTGGAAAGCTCCACACCTGTCAGAAATCCCACCTCACTACCATTCTTCAGAGCCAAGTTACAACCCCTGAGGCAGAGCCAGACGCCGACACCATCATCATTGATGGTGCAGCGTTGGTGAACAGTCTGCCCCCACTGAGTTCAAAGACGTTCGAAGAGTACGCAATGCTCGATGTCCTTCCTAGAATACAAGCATACTCTACCAAGTACAAGAGAACAGACATTGTGTTTGATGTCTACCGGCCATCTAGTCTGAAAGCTGAAACTAGATCAAAGCGAGGACGCGGGGTGAGACGCAGGGTGACAGGGAAGGGCAAAATTCCCTCAAACTGGCGAAACTTCCTGAGAGAAAATGACAACAAAGCCGAGCTGTTCAACTTTCTGACTGATAAGATTGCACGTGTGGCCACACCAAATGTGGTCATTGTGACCAAGGAAGAAGATGCTGTCAGCAACCGCACTATCAATCTGGCGGGGGTGGCACCGTGCAGTCATGAAGAAGCTGACACGCGGATCTTTGTGCATGCCAGGCATGCAACAGAAGCAGACAGCAAAGTCATCATGGTCAAAGCCAGCGACACAGATGTTGTCGTCATCGTCATCGCAGTCAGTGTTCTGCAGGCACTTCAGACACCCTGTCAATTCAGGCGCGGCTATCTAACTAAACATCTATGTTAAACTCAATGTAATCTACAGTAGCTAACTGATGCGGGGCTTATTAGACATCATTTGGGACACTAAACTAATTATTTAGCTACACTAAACTAATTATTCAGCTGATACTGAACCCCATGCTGAGTTTCGCAGCAGCGGTGCCACCAGTGTGCCCTGGCTGTGCGTTGACATCCGCTCTGTTGAGCTACTACTCTACACCTTCCGCTGCAAGTCTCTCAACGTCTCCCCCCCCCCCCCCCACCGCATTGTGTTATTTCCAGTTTGGAAGCATTGTACAGGAAGATGCTACACATACTAAACCTCTAACACTACTACGATATACACTACCATGCATTTTAGCCGAATCAGACGTAACATGAACCTCTAATTTAGCAGAATATTAGGATTCCGGGACTGATATTATGGTACAAGGAAGCTATAGTGAGTAAGTCCATGTTCCAAATTCGGATTCTACATAGTGAAAAATGTATGATTTGACACCAAGATCATTCAAATAGGACAAGTCTTTGCGATTTTATTGCGAAATGCAATGTTTCTGTATATTCAATGGCGGCCATCTTGAAAAATGGCCGCCATCTTGAATTTTTAGGTGGCTAACGGGTTTTTATCAAAAGAGCAATTCCCAAGGAGTATGTGTGCCAATTTTGGTGCTTGTTTCCAGAAATGAACGATTATTCCAGTTATCTGCCCCACTAATGTGTGTGTGTGTGTGACATTTGACATTTGAAAAGTACTTCATTATCAAGCTATCCTCATAATTATGTCTTCTCTTGCAGTCTCCCTCCACCCAAATCCTATTGTCTGCCCATATTCCCTTCAGGACCATGCCGTACTTTTCATCATATGCTGGTTACCATTAGATGTTTTTCTTTAATCTACCTCTAGGACTCAAAGGGGTAAATACGAACTCAATAAACCCTTAGATTCCTTAGAATATCATATGTTCTCCTTAACTCACAGAACCCCAGCGACACAGACACAGCGTATGCGTCGGCAATGTATGTAACGCTAAACCCCAGCTACGCATAAGGTGCGTCGCGATTAATTACTCCCGTCAAAAACAAAAAGTAGTTTGGGGAAGGAAAAAATCTATTAGCTAGTAAAATAAAATAAAAACTTTTATAAAAATAATAATAAGATGTCTGCACCTAGAGGGCTCAGATGTGTATGGGAACTGTGTAAGTATCCCACGCAACATTGCCTTGCCGATGATTGAAAACTCTCAAAGTCCAACCGCGTGCGCGTGAGTGCGCAAAAACCTGTTTTTGCCTGTTTTTGCCTACCCATTTCCCCATGTTAATTCCGACTTTCGGGCGCCCCATAGGACCCCTTAATGACCTAGGGGATCTGTTTTTTGTGGTTTTTCCTTAATTTCTAACCCATTCCAGGTGTTTTCTGAAAAAAAAAAAAAAATGTACAACCTGCTGGGCCTGGGGTGTAAATTTATATTAAATTGCCTGGGACTCGGTGGGTTAAACTGCATACAATAGTCTCATTTTAGCCAGAATAGAAGACAAAATGTTTCTTGGTGCTGAAGGGGTTAAATCTTCTTTCAACTACTCATTCGCATTAGTATATTAATTTACATTATGTATGTATAGTAACAACAGTCACACCGTTGATTTATGCATGCTGAAATTATATATTTAATGTAATTTTTTTACCGGTCTTCACTTGTTTCATCCATGTGTATTTGTTTTCTTTATTATTTTATATAATTGTGCCATTGTACAGTATTCATGGACTGCCTAGCAATATTATAGACTGCATCACTGTTGAAACCTTCAAAATAGCTTGAACAAATATCTCACACTTAATCCCCGACTGTCTGCATTTACAGATGAATAACAAGACTCGCCCACACTCCACAGTACCGCTTTTGGTAGAATAGATAGTAAGATAGGTCTATTTTATAATTGTCCTGCCGAATACCATGTCAATTTATCCATTCTGCATGGAACAGATAAATCCTGTCCCTTCTAAGCCATCTTGGCTTTCTTAAATAATAGGCTAGATAGTTTAGATGCAAGCAGCCAAGTAAGGATCAGTATATATGTTGTTGCTTGCTTTCTTGTTTAAACCTTTGTTTCCTCCGACATTTATCTTAACCCTTCTTTCTTTTCTTTCTCTCGTACTCAATTTCCCAGATTATGCAGCTTCTCTGTGATCCTTGACTTGATTATTCCACTCCTCTGGATTCAAGGCTGGTCCCTTTAAAGTTAAAAAAAAAGTAGTTTGGGGAAGGAAAAAATCTATTAGCTAGTAAAATAAAATGAAAACTTTTATAAAAATAATAATAAGATGTCTGCCTAATTATCCTGCCTTTCATCTTTCATCATCGTTTTCTTCAGCCTGTGCTATCCTATTTGTTTTAATATATATTATCTTCCCTTTTCTTCCATGTTTCTGTATATATCTCTTATTTCAATCTTTCTATTCCGTATTGCCAGTGTTGTGAAGTTTCCTTGTACCCTGTATGTTTTCTATTATTATCTTAACCCTTACTGTACCAGCGATGTACAATGGCCGACAGTAAGTAGGTCACTCGCCAGTACCAGCGCCATACGATGTCCATCAGTAGTTTTCGGTCCTTGTACCGAGACGTACCGTGACTTATAAACACTGCTTTGAGACCTTGGCAACACTTCTCAGAGTGTATCCAAGGTCCAACGGGCAGGCTGGCTCAGTACTCGTCCAGCTTTTGGGGTGAGAGGTTGCGCTCTCTCGTCTTTGGAGCCATTTTGGACACAATGCCTGGTATTGGAGGTTACATTTATAGTAATAACCTCTGGTACAATAAGGGTTAAAACATACATTTGCTCAAAACGCCAGATGTGGGGGGTTTGTATGAATAATTCTGTCCCTTACCACACTAATCAA
This sequence comes from Lithodes maja, assembly GCA_037953745.1. Classification (NCBI taxonomy): domain Eukaryota; kingdom Metazoa; phylum Arthropoda; class Malacostraca; order Decapoda; family Lithodidae; genus Lithodes; species Lithodes maja. The sequence continues at coordinate 16,330 of JBAKBP010016743.1, forward strand.
AATTAAATAAAGAAAATGGAAGGAATTAACATAAATAAATAGATAGGTTACCTGGATGTTATATAAAGATGGTATTGCCTATCTCTCAGAAACCCCTAGCTAGACATTGTATAAATGGCCATATATATATCAATCGACTTAGCTATCACTGGGGTCCTGGCGTTGTTCAGAGGATCCCGACTATGGTAGGTAGGTAGGCAGGGAGTAAAAAGGTCCTAAACTCCGGGCCGGACACTGGGAGCGAAGCGAGAGGTCACGAGAGCCTTGTTGGCGGTTCAAGGTTTTAAAGAACTCTGGTCGGGATTTCAATTCCAACGCTTAAGTTAACTATATACAAATTTGTTACCGAGGGTTCATTCCCTCTTCACGAAATCATATAAATAATAATCAGCATTTAAATTATATAATTATCAAAGTAAACATCGTTTCACAACGATTTAGTAAACATAATATCAAGAAATTAATGACCATAAAGCAAACGGTGGATCGCGTATGCGGTCGCGGGAATATTAAAAGTGATCCCCTATACAGTTCTTCTAAACTTATTTCTACAGGGTTTTATAACTAAATTAACTTGGCCAAGGTAATCTTATACAGTACTAAATTACTTAATATTAATTACTCTTTACAATATATACAATCACCAGGTTCTGGTAGGAAATTGTTCACTCTAGTGAGGTTACCCTATCGGAAGGTTGTTACCAACAGTCCCCAGATACTGGTGTAGTCAATTTATTTCTCACAGATTGGGGCCCGGCGAAGTATGATGTGTTGCATCATATGTTATATCACCTGCGGCTAACAAATCACGCCAATTTCTTCTAGACCCCGAAGCAGCTGCTCGTTGTGGTCTTGGGCAGCCGATCTACAGTTCGGAGAGTGGTTTGTCCTCGAGATACAACCTTAACGGTTCTGATAACTCCTTCGTGATCAGGATAGACTTCTTGGATCCTTGCTAAGGGCCATTTAGAGTGAGGTTGGTCCATTTTCAACAAGACTATGTCTCCCACTTCAGGTTTGTGACGGTTACTAGCAGAATTCGCACCATAATACCTCTCCCGTAGGCTCAAGATATACTCTGATGCCCAATGTTTGTTCCAGGCATCCAGTATTTTGCAGAGTTTATGGTAGCTTCGTAGCAAGTGTGCATCTGCTTCATTAACGGAGGGATCCACTAATTCCTCGGTCACGTCCAAACGGAGGACTGGGTCCAATCGTCTACCATATAATAAATGAGACGGTGTTAAGGCCTCAATTTCCAGATTGGAGTCATCTTGATACATTAGTGGTCGATTATTTACTCTGGTTTCTATCTCGGTGACAACAGTTCTTAACTCATCCAAGGTGACTTTGGACTTGTGAAGAACCCTTTTCAGGCACGATTTCACGATGCCTATCATTCTCTCTGTAAATCCATTTTGCCAAGGGGCTCTGGGAGTTGTGAATGACCAATAACAATTTCTATAATCCAACATTTGCTGTACTGCGTTGCTCTTTAATAGTTCAGAAACCAACGGTGATGCGCCCACAAAATGTGTCCCATTGTCACTAATCAAACGTCTGGGACAACTTCGCCGAGCGGCAAATCTTCTAAATAAATGTATAAAGGTTTCTGAGCTCATGTCCTCCTCTATTTCCAAATGGATAGCCCGAGTGCTGGTACAGGTGAACAGACATATGTAAACCTTCTTGAGTGGACCATCATCTCCTGTGAGAGTGATGGCACCAGTATAATCTATACCTGTTACCTCAAACGGTGTCCTTTGGTGAATGCGGTCCGGCAGAAGAGCTGGTGGTCCAGGGTAAGGAATAGCTATAGCTGTATACCACTTGCAAATAATGCAATTCTTGATACAGCGTTTAACAGCTTGTCGTCCCTGGGGTATCCAATATGTTTGTCACATATAGGCTAGAGTGTCTGCTACCCCTCCGTGTTTAGTGGTTTCATGCGCTTTTAAAACCATCAATTTGGTGAGGTCGCAATCCTTGGGCAATAGGATCGGATGCCGAGTTTTGAGGGGTAGATCAGCTTTACCAATACGACCTCGACAACATATTAATTCTTGATTGTCTAGGTACAGCCCAAGGTCCTTCATTATTTTGGTTGGCTTGGGATTGGGTTTACTTAGCTGTGTTAATTCCTCCTCATACTTTTCAGCTTGTATCCTTTTGATAAGGTAGGTAAGTGGGTCTAATTTCTCCATCTTTACCTTCTTGCTCAGGAACTTAAACACAAATTTAGTTTCAGTTAATAGTTTGTCCAAATTGGAGAACTTGGTGATGTCAATCACTGAAGGCTCTGGGATAATTATTGGGTCCATATGAACTTGATCATCATTAACCTTCTGGTATGATTTTTGTTTTGGCCAATCACTCTGACGTAGCCAAACCGGACCCTGAAACCACAGAGTTTCGTTAATCAGTTTCTTGACACTTACACCTCGGCTCACCAAGTAAGCCGGATTATCCTTGGACTTAACATGCATGAATGTATAGTTCATTTGCAGTTCCTTTATTTTGTGTACTCTGTTACGCACATATACTATGTGGCTATCATCCTTAGCTATCCAGTGCAAACATATCTCACTATCTGTCCAAATATATGTCTCACCTAAAAAGGGAAACATATCATTCAAATAAGTAGCTAACCTAGTTCCCAATTCAACAGCGGTCAACTCCAACTGTGGAAGGGTACGTTGTTTTAATGGCGCTACTCGGGATTTGGACATAATCATAGTAGATCGGACTTCAGTGACACAATAAGCTACTGCACCATATGCCTTAGATGAGGCATCACAAAATACGTGCAATTGAGCACACTCATTATCAGAGGTAGGATCACATCTTCTAGGAAACTTGACTGAGGATACGTTCTCATATTCCACCTGCAATTTGTTCCACTCTTCTGTATACTTTTCAGGTAATGGAGTATCCCAACTCAGTGCTTCTCTCCAGGCCTCCTGAACTAAAATCTTCCCTTTAATTGATATGGGACTAAATATGCCCAATAGGTCGAACATCATAGAGACCTGACTCAAGAGTGTGCGTTTTGTGAGTTTTACATCGGGAAACTTGAGGGGCTTTAGAGACATCTCATCAGTAGCTGTTTTCCACAGCAATCCTAGTACTGGTTGACATTCTGGTATTTGGTAGTCAGTATAGTCTCCTCTTATCTGGTCCAAAAGAATATGAGAGTTTGAATTCCAACTTTGTAGTGGCATATTGGCTTTATTATATTCTTGCCTTGCCAAATTGTAGATTTCAATAACCTCTTCTCCACTGTCAGCAATGCCCTGAAGATTATCCATGTAAAACAGTTGACCCATTTCCGGTTTCTCTGTCTTCTGGAAATTATATCTCAAAGTGCTGCACAAGAAAGGACTAGAGCAGCAGGAACCAAACAACACTGACCGAAAGCTGTATTCTTTTATCCGCCCACCAGGCTGAAAAGGATCTTCAGGCCAAAGGAACTTTGTGAATTTGCTGTCCTGCTCCTTTAACCCTATTCTCAAAAAGGCTTTGGAGATATCTGCCACAAATCCAAATATCTTCGTCCGGAATTTTAATAGTACATCACCCAGTATTTCAGTCAGATTTTGTCCTACATAGAGACAATCGTTTAGACTTGCTTCATTCTTCGTTGCTCGAGAACTGCAGTTAAATACCACTCTGATGGGGGTAGTACTGGAGTCCTTACTTACAGCATGATGAGGAAGATAATGACCATCTTTATGGTTTATTTCACCTGGGACCTCCTCAATAAAGTCATTTTCCAACTGCTCTTGAATTATTTTATGATAAATTTCCAGTCGTTCAGGATGTTGATGCAATCTCTCCACCATTTTATTTAATTGACATCTTGAACTCTGGTAGTTAGTTGGTAATTCAGGGGCATTTATCTTCCATGGAAGTCCTACCCAGTACTGTCCATCCTTATACTCAACTGTGTCTAGGTAGTGGTTATATTATGTTAAGATGTCTTCAGGGGTGGGAAGATCTGCTTCTATACCCACAGTGTCCAGTTCCCAAAGTTAGTGAACAGGTTCTTGTTGCTCCTCCAGAATGTCTCCCAGTTGTGATGGAATTAATTCTGCACCAATTCTAGCCACCACCAGAGATTGTGCAGGAGTCACAAAGACTGGATCCATCCGGTTGTCTGATTCACTTGGGCCACATGTGGGTAGAGATCCCATTATTATATATCCACCAGATGAAGAAATTAACTGGATACCGTGTTTCCGAGTCATTTTTCGCAAGAAGCGACCACAATAGTCGGAGCCGATGATCAGTTGAATTGGACCTACTACGTCAGACTCTAAAGTTCGGTCTGCTAGTTGGACACCACTCTTTGTTAAGATGTCAGATGCTTCCTTTAAACCCTTATTTACCACTGAAGTGTTCATGTCTTCCTTAACCACCGCAGTCACCTTACATTTATATTTGCCCAATCTAATCAGGGGTTTAACCATGTCAAATGTTTGTGTTTCCTTATTTGACAAAAAAACAGTTATTGCCATGTTCACTCTTCCTATTGTTGGCAAATTCATGGCTCTGACAACATTTCCGGCAATGAAAGTCTTTTGCGCTCCAGTATCAAAGAGTGCTTTGACTGGCATAACCTTTTTCTCTCTGATCAGTTGAACCTCGGCTGTAGGAGTAGCTGCCGGCGTATGCATTGGGTTTCCCGTGGTCATGGTCATAGTTACGCTTGTAGTTTTGGGTTGTACTTCACTGATCTTAGGACACATCGCGGTATGATGTACACCAGTCTTGCACCGAAAACATTCATTTAATTTAGTAGCACATTCCTCAGTAGAATGTCTTGTGCTAAGGCAAACAAGACACTTACCTAGTTCGATGAGTCGTGGAAGTCTAGCTTTTAGATCTGGGTAAGTCCTACAATACACTGTGGAATGTTGTTCTGAACATAACATATACATCTTCCGGGTTTCTTGGTTTACCACTGGTGTGGGGTTAATATCTCTGGTTACTTCTTGGGTCACTGGAGAATTGAGACGAGAATTTTGTTTCTCCCAAACACCTTTTGTTTTTGATACTGTACTAGTTTGATTATTCTGCTGGATGGATGTCACATAGGTACCAACCTCTTCTTTCTTGAATGGTTTTGTTTTTTCTTTAGTCCCTGCTGTAGACGCTCTTGTGTATTTAACCTTGATGTCTCCTTCCTTGATACCGGTATCCTTCTTGGAAACTTGCATGTGTTTACACAGCTCTCTTAAACCTTCTTCTATCTCTTGATACGTGAAGTAGTTCTTCTTATACCTGTGGTACAATTCATCACAGGTTTTCTGAGAGCTTTTGTTGTACAATATTGTTCAAGAGCCAAAATGCTGAGTCAAGATCTTTCTGGGTACTAAGTGATTTTAAAACGCAATTCAAACTGATCCGGAATGATTGAAGATCCTGGTACGTATGCTTTGGTCCTGATAAATCCAGCAATTTGTAAACTAGGCGCTGTAGAGTCAACTCCGTATCTTCAAAATTTTCCTTGAGTACTTCTAGAGCTGCTGTATAATTGGCATCTGTTATGGGAAGTTCCTTGATAAGATCCAATGCAAAACCCTTAAGTTGACCCAATAAGTATGAACATTTATTTGCTGCAGAAATATCTAACCTGTCGTCAACTAAACCCTTAAATTTGTCCCAAAAGGTATTCCAATCAGATTGCCCATCAAATTCAGGTAAGGTTATAGGTGGCAACTTAAAGCTTTGTTGTCCCGGAGCCGCAATACCATTACTGGTACCATTACTCCCTGTCCCGGTAACTGTCTCTGTCGCCAAGGATTCAAACCCAGCTAGTTGATCCAAATAATTTACACGAGCATCTGTATAGGCTCGCTGTATTTCTTCAAACTTTTCAGATTGCTATTGTTTGATGCAAAAGTCCTCCAATTTATTGAAAGACACTTCATAATTATCCCACCGGGTTTTCAGATCTTGGATTTGAGACTTTAACAGCTCCCTTGGACAGGGGTCACATCTTTTTACCTCCTGGGAATTATTTAATGCTCTAGTTACCCAGCCTAATTTCCCTACCATAGATTTATTCAAGAGTATATCAGTCATTTTGGAAAATGGGTAATTATTTTTGGACTATTATTAATGTTTATACTGAGGACTAATTTTCAACAATCAAATCTACATAAAGCGAACTCTCTTGCAAGTTCGTATACAAGTCATGTCCGGAGTGTGAAGTAAGAGTATCGCCCCACTTGGTCACAGGTAAATTAAAGTCGCCAAAAATTACGGTATCTTGTGAGTTACTTACATCTGCAATTTGTTCGTAAATTTCTCGGTCAGTTTGCACTGATTGAGCTGGAGGTCTGTATATTAACGCAAGTATTATTTTTGTACCTTTATTATTCTTTATTAGCACAAAAGATGTGTCGACGTTCACAATTTGAGGTTTTGACACGAGGGTCGGGTTAAGACTTTCTTTGATATAAAATAAAACGCCACCTCCATTTTTATTTATTCGGCTGTTCTCAAACATTACATAACCGGGAAGTGAATACTCTGCTAAAAAGTCTCTATCTTCTGTATTGAGCCAAGATTCTGTTATGCCAATCACATCATAATTTTCTGTAAACACTAGTTCCTCTAAATCTGAAAATTTATTGCGTATGCTACGAGCGTTTGCATAGAAAACCTTTAAAGTTGCGGTTTTAGAACTCGCAGAACGTTCTTTCATCGAATTTTTGGTTCTGGTCGGATCTACATTTACATTCATGGCTGTCCTCGGTCCTCGGTCGTTATCCCTGACGGTTTTGAATTTGGGTCGTGTTGGTGGAGCTTTATCCAAATTCGCGGTTCTTGATGGATTAGTATTTAATTCCTTTGTAGGTTGCCGTCCTCGCTGTCTTCGGTCCTCCTTCCTGGTTGTCCTGTGCCGAGTCGATTTCTTCTCCGAAAATCCTTCACCGCATCGTTGAGAAGACGCCCAAAACGTGCTGCTCCCACCTGGTTCAGATGAACTCCATCGTCCGAAAACAAATAGTCATCGTAGTAGAAATTGTCCCAGGTGTCGACGAATCCCACGTTCTCCTTCCTGCAGAGGTTTGCTAGACAACGATTTGTGCTGGTGGCTATGTTGTAAAATCGGCTCTCTACACCAAGCCGGGGGACGATTCCTGAGACGATGATCCTTGATGACTTCTCCTTAAACGACTTGATCAGCTGCTGGTACTTTAAAAGCAAATCTTCCGACCGGGTTCGCTGTACATCGTTGGATCCAACGTGGATGACGTACATTGTATTAGCAGGGGCCAGCTTTGATACTTCGTCAACTGTTGCAACTACGTCATCCACACCACCACCAGGGATACACAAACGCTTCCTGGTCTTAGGTGCCCTGGCGCAAAACTCTGTGAGCTGACCACGTATCATCGAGTCTCCCACGAGCCGGACTTCTTCTATTTCCTCTTCGTCATCTGAGTCTGCGAGTATCTGGAAACGGTTTTGACACTCGGTAATCGGTATGTGTTTCCTGGTCTTGGGGAAAACGTTGTTCCTCACGACACGGAAGTTGTCTTGAGGGGGAAGAGAGTCACTATTTGTATCTTGAGTATCGGGAACATCGGCTGAAGTGGCTACTGTAGGCGTTGAATTGTTGGCAGTTGACGTTGGGGCGTGAAAGGGGTTGTGGAGGGGATGAGGAGGGAGTGGTGGTAGAGATGGGGAAGCAGTATTGGAGGGGTGAAGAAGGCGTAGTAGTGGTGTAAGGTAGGGGTAGTAAAGAGAGAGTGCAAGGAGTTGTGGAGGGGCGAGGAGGGAGTGGTGGTAGAGGTGAAGGAGGAGTATTGGAGGGGTGACAGGAGAGATGAGGGCGGGATTTGTAATTATTTATAGAGAAGGGGATGCGTTTTATGTAGATGAGAGGAAGCTTTCGAGCTGAATGAAGAAGATAACCCCAATTGATCCAAAATGGGTGTTCCGACTGTAAGCAGTACTGGTAAGCAAACTATTCCCTGCTTACAGAAATAGTAGAATATCGATTAAGGTTCTAGCTATTCGCATAATATTCGCTAATATATATTGCTGACTACACCAGAAAAAACTACCTTCTTCTCCATTATAGATTTGAAATTATGTATCGCATTATAACGAATTTGTATGATTATGATCAGTATTGTTAGTTTATAATTCCTATGCACTGCAGGCCACGTTTTCTATCGAACAGAAATACAGTATTTTGAGCTTGAAATATGCAAACATTTGAGTCAACCTGTCAGTCAATTTCAGCTGACTGTTACTATATAAGCTGTTGTGACTGACATTATAATGCTGGGATCACACATTCCCGTATATGCTCCCGACTGCTCCCGTACGAAGGTTTATTGGTAGTTGGCAACCAATTACGTAAAACGTAAAGGCATATTACGCAAAACGTAAGTGAAATTGTGTACAGTCTGGGGGGTTGGTACGCATGACGGGAGTAGCCACGCGGGTCGGGGAGGTGCTGGGCGCGGGCTAGGCCGCGCCGTATCTTTTGAAATGCAAATCACGGTCGTGGCTCGCGCTCCCGTATGTCAAAAGTCGGGAAATTTTACGACCATCCGGGCCATCACGGCCGTCTGACGGGAGCAGCCCCGTCAGACGTAAAACGCTCTGCTGTCAGACGTAAGCGGCTCCCGTCAATCATAAAAAATTCCCGTCAAACGGGAAAGTTTACGTTCGTTCGGGCGCATCTGGCAACAGCGCCGCACTGCGGGTTGGCGGGAAGACGCGGCAACGTTGTACGGGGGGTATATAAGGACCGGCGGGACGCATTGCCGTCACACCTCTCACCACACCGCAAAAAGCAACCACCAGCACCTCCAGCCAACCCTGCCACCCTACCACCCTGCCACCCTCTGCACGCTTCACCTGCCCTGCCGTCCATCACCATGCTGAAGAGGAACATGAAGAAGGCCAAGAAGCCTTCCCCTGCCCCCTCGATGCCTGCCACCTCTCCGCCTGCTCCCTCTCCGCCTGCCACCTCTCCGCCTGCCCCCTCTCCGCCTGCCACCTCTCCGCCTGCCACCTATCCGGCTGTCTCCTCTCCGCCTGCCACTTCTCTTCCTGCCACCTCGTCCACCTCGGCTGACCCCGATGAAATTGTGATCAACGTCGGCGAGAGTGCAGAGGTCATGGAGGATGTCGTCGAGGATGAGGTGGACAGTGATGACAACGACAACGAGGCGGACGACCATGCCATTGCACCTTCCGGCGGCGAACAGCAACAACAACCGGCAAAACGCCGCCGGAAGAGCACCAACATTATCCTGCCAGAGGAGACGGAGCAAATGCTGGGAGAGTGGCTGGAGTTCGAGGTGCCTTATCTATATGATAAGGGTGATCACAGGCACAAGCAGAAGGAACACATTGAACATGTTTGGGTGGAGAAGGCAGCCAGTCTGGACCCCCCCATCGCCACCGAGGACTTGAAGACGTGGTTCTCCTCTCTCCGCTCCCGGTTCGTCAGGCTCTCCAAGCAGAAAAGTGGTGATGGGGCCCGCAGGATGACGGAGAGGGAGAAGTGGATCGTCACCATGTTTAGCTTCCTGAAGGCACACATCGTGCGCCAAAGGAAGCCCCGGACACTTGGTATGCCTCAGGTACAGTACGTGTATATTTTTTATGTTTGCCAACCCTTTCACTATTAATTCGACAACCACATCCAGGTGTCAATATTTTCCTGGCGAGCGATAGGAAGCCAAGAGGTTTGGCGTCCTCAGGACAGTGACAGGTTTTTGTCTTTTTCTGAATTATTTTGCTTATAATGATGCAAATATTTTTTTCAATTTATCTTGTTCACTTAAGTTTATAGCCTTATATATATATATATATATATATATATATATATATATATATTATTATATATATATATATATATAACCTAATGTATACAACAAAATTGTTGTATTCTGGGAAGCCTAATATGTTCAAAGTTATTGTTGCTATTATGGTGTGAACTGATGAAATCTTTAGTACTTTACCATAACTATATATAACCTATATATATATATTACCTAACATTTTTGTTAATGAAACACATAATAACAATGGTGTTGGCCATTCCTGCCCTTTTGTAGTTCCCAGATTCCAACCCAGACCTACGTGGTTGACAAAGACTGTCTTTGTCTGTGTTTGGACAGAAGGGGTGTGCCAACGATTGTCCGGAAACGGTCGCGGTAAGTCCTAAAAAGTCCCAAGACATACGGCCTCAGCTACGCAGGTCTTGTGGGGGCGTAGCATGGGCGTGGCCTGTGTTTCCGCAAATCGGGTAGCCCATGCGGACTAACGGGGACATGCTTACGCAAGTCACAAACACGTACATAGTTCATTACGACTACATTACGACTGACGTAACAATGGCCCCGTCACGGTACGTCTGTCGGGAAAATGCAATAATCGTGGTGATACGGGCGTGGCCGGACTACGCCCGACAGAACAAAAAATTGGCGATTACGCCTGACGGGAGCTGTCGGGAGCAATATACGGGAATGTGTGATCCCAGCATTACCATCTGAATAGCTCTGTCAACTCACCTACGTACTTGACTGACGTTCGTTTCTGTAATTGTATATTTTTCCACGAGGGAAATACATAAGTATTCGTAATAACACCACGAATAAGGTAGCTAAATACACTCACGTAACCGGCCCACACCAACACTATTTTAACAACACTGTCATGCCTTCAGCGCTTATATGTAGTTCTACTCACGCACTCTCAAATATATACATCCCTCTCTCTCTCTCTCAGATACATAAGGTCACACAAGCACATTCGCATAAGTTGACCAGCTATACATTCCCTTTCCTATTCACTTATTCCACAAATAAAGCCGATTAATTTCCTCACCACAAACAAGGTTAAGCAGGTTCATGTTCGTACAGTGTATAGTCGCGGTCAATGAGGGGAGCATTTTGGTGTTCCTGGACCCCCTTCCCCCATGTTGAACCCTATTAGTGTTGAGATTTTAACATGTTCGCTCCATTAGTTTGGTGATTTTAAGACCCTTCACCCAATTTATTTGTCAGCATTAAGACCCTTCGTGTCATTTAAGTGTCTATTTTTTTCTAGCGAGCAATAGCGAGCCTGTTATTTAGGAGGAACCGGCCTTCAGCCGGAACTACAGATATGTACACATTTATTTCGAAAGAGGGTCTTGGGTGGTGTTTGTTAAGTGTGATAGAGGTCTAAGAGGGTCTTGGGTGGTGTTTGTTAAGTGTGATAGAGGTCTAAGAGGGTCTTGGGTGGTGTTTGTTAAGTGTGATAGAGGTCTAAGAGGGTCTTGGGTGGTGTTTGTTAAGTGTGATAGAGGTCTAAGAGGGTCTTGGGTGGTGTTTGTTAAGTGTGATAGAGGTCTAAGAGGGTCTTGGGTGGTGTTTGTTAAGTGTGATAGAGGTCTAAGGAGCAAACTAATAAACCCCCCTTCCCCATAATGCTGTTCAAGAGTGTTTGAAGTTATCTTGGTCTGAATTCAATCTCCTCATTCATTCTGTATCTGCTATTTGCATTTCGCACATCACAATGATTTATATACACTCCCTGATTTTAAGTAAGGAAGTACAAATAGTGTGGTTGACTTACAGATAATAATTTGCTATAAACTCTTAATTGATCATATGAATCAACTATGACCAACTGTACGTACCTTCTGCCAACTATTGATTCATTTAATTTGGGTGGATCCTAATTACCTTTAACCCCATCTATACTGGTGACGTCTTTTATATTTTACTCTAGTTATTTAGATGATTTTGGGCAGTTTAAGAAGAATTTGTGTTAGTAAATAGGATGAAGTGATATAGTTCGAAGCCTATTAATTGCTGCAGGCCCTTTTGAAATAAAAATCGTCTAATAGTACCCAGTGTAAAGTTAAAAAGGACGGTAGCGGTACTGAAAGGGTTAAACAGTTTCCGGCAACCCCCTATGCGTGCGTTCCTGATTGCATTTTCTTCGGTTTATATTCATTCCAATATGTATTCACTCCATATCCATTCCAAGCAGACTGAATTAATTTCATAGTTTGTTTCTTCTAGTTTCCATTCGTTCCATATTGTCAAACATATTTGGGCTAGAAATATATTATTTGCTTAACTATATTATATCAACATTCCATTATTATAAATGTTCACACTAGAAATACTGACTGGTGTTATATTGTTTGCAATGAAAGTAATATTAATAAAATACACAAATGTGTATTTGTGAAATATTAGTAGTACCCTAAAAATAAAATAAAATCAGTTATAAAGATTAATTGAAATAAGCATGGATAAAGAGTCAGTAACTGAATAAGGGAATAAGAGAGACGGAGCCACACCAGCCGCTCTACCCTCGACATTTATCCCACATCCCTCATCATACATAGTGCCATGTTGTCCCTCACTACCCCACTACCAACGATATTACTGTTGTCAGTGTATTGGTCGTCAACGTCACCCGTAATGTGGCGGGGTTTAAGGCAACAGATAGATGGTTGGAGATGATAGACCAGTATTAGGCAGGACATTACATTTTCAGGACGGAATTTCACAGTACTACGGTATATATGTTGTCATTATTGTGTAAGTTAAAATTGTTATTTTCGTTTTCGTTTTCTTTTTTTTAATATTCAGGAGCCCACACAATTATATGTTCTTATTTATTTGATGGGTTTTCTAGTTTCAATTATTTTTATATATGAGCTGGGTAGTATCGTATTATATATGAGCTGGGTAGTATCGTATTATATAATTATGAGCTGGGTAGTATCGTATTCAACATGTTCAATGATGTAGGGGAGGTGTGGTGGAGTGGTCTTGCCACTGGCCTGGTAATCCAAAGGTCCCGGGTTCAAATCCCGATGTATCAATGGGAAGATATTATTGGGATGGAATTTGTGCTGTACCTAGTATCAGTGCATTACCACAAAGCCCACCGAAACGTCAATAAAATACCCTCATTGTTCCCTGATTAAATAGCACTGTATGAATATTCCCATATTCAAAATATGCTACAGGGGTGCAATGCCTGGTGAGTTATCTGCTCAACAGGTGGCGTTGTGTGTGTGTAAGTGTGAGAGTCCGAGTGTAGAGGGTGAGACAGTGAAGCACGGGAACGAGATGGCTTCAGAGATGGGGTCGTTTCGGGCCATGAGTGAGCACCGTGCCTCATGTGAAGGCAAGATGGCAGGTGCTCGTTGTACTCTACGTGTTTCACATGTCTCACTCCCTAGACTGGAACAAGACCTCACGGGCTTCACTGTTCATTGTAAAGCGGTGAATGTTAAGGCTCTCAGCCTATGCCCGAGAGGAAGTAAGTTGGAATATAGAAAAAAAAAAAAAAAAAAAAAAAAACACACGGCAGTGTGTGTGTGTGTGTGTGTGCTTGGCTTGGTGTTGGACTGCTACACTACAGGCCCAGGTTCAAAGCAGCGTCAGCCTGACCATACGTCCATAATGTTAAGGGGAGGTTTTTAGCTTGTTCTCTAGACCACCATTAATCCCTCTAGACCCCATTTCATCATAACTCTGTACATTTTACGGTAGAAAAATGTCCCAGCCGAAGGCCAATTCCTCGGGAATTACAGGCTCGCTGTCGCTCGCCAGAACAAAAATGACACCTAAATGGCACTAAAGGTCTTACAATTGACAGAAATGGGGCGAAAGTTCTTAAAATCGCACAACCAATGGGACAAATATTTTAAAATCTCAAAAGCAATGAGGCTAAGCATGAGGGGGGAAGGGGACCAGAAAAAATACCTCAAGTGGAAATCTCCCAGTAATGTACAATACATAATTATGGAAGTCCAATAATTGTTAATCCAATCCTTCATTGTTGTCGATTCCAAACTGCAGGGTCAATATCACCCTCTCTCTCTCTCTCTCTCTCTCTCTCTCTCAGTTTGCGCCTGCCATTGACTTCTTTTAAATCAGCTGTAGCCTAAATGTTCTTGAATCAGGCAAATAGGACGAAGCTCTTATACATACACACCATATCCATAGTCTTCGGCATTATTTATTTCATTGTGCTAACCAAAGAGAGAAATAACAGTAAAGAAAATTAAGTAAATACATAAATCATTATTATTGTTTGTCCATGGATTCTGGTTTCTAACTTTTTCCCAACACCCAAGTAATTTGTAACAAACTGTACAGCCTCGTAAACACATTAGAACTTTGAATCCTCTTAATTAACTTTGAATTCCCAAAGTTTAGTCATTTACCCAGCTTGTTAATATCTGATTTGAAGTTAAACAAACAAACAAACAAACGGAGGAAAAAACAAATGTAATTAGTTTAGTCCTTCGTACTATGATATATTTCTCAGCTATGGTACTTGTTTTGTCGCTCGATACGTCGTATATATTACGGTCTTTCAATATCCTTGTTAGCATAATGGTACAAACACTGCATGTCGTATTCAAGATAGGGTACTATAATACTTTCCAAAATAATATTGTAATGTTCTCGTTTGTATAAGCAAATTTAATTTGTATGAAGCCGCATACGTTATGTAACTGCATTGTTTACAGCTGGTGTACAGCGATCAAAGGTTTTAAGATATTCAGATATTTGTATTACCAGATCTTGAGAGAGAGAGCGATAGAGAGAAAATAGATAAATACAAAATATAGTGAATGTATAATAAATATTAAAGTTATTTATTATCTTTATGTGAGGAAAGAATGGTAGAGATTGGGAGTTGAATCAGTTGCTGTTCGCTGATGACACAGCATTGGTGGCGGATTCTGATGAGAAACTGCAGCAGGTAGTCAAAGAGTTTGGTGTGGTTTGTGGAAGGAGGAAACTGAAGGTGAACGTCAATAAAACTAAAGTAATGGTGTGTAATAGGGGAGAGCATAGGGTGAATCTAGATGTGAGGCTGGATGGGGAAATATTGGAACAAGTAGAGTGTTTTAAATATCTAGGAGGAACAATAAGCAGGAGTGGAGGTATGGAAGTGGAGGTAAAACAGAGAGTGTGTGAAGGAAGGAAGGTTTTCGGAGCAATGGGAAGTATGTGGAAGACGAGAAATCTCGGAGTGAAAGTAAAAAGTGCACTGTATCAAGGAATTGTTGTGCCAACAGTGATGTATGGGGCTGAGACATGGGCTCTGAAGAAAAAGGAGAAAAGAGGGCTGGATGTGATGGAGATGAGCTGCTTGAGGAGTATGTGTGGAGTTACTCGTAGAGACAGATTGAGGAATGAAGAGATACGTAGGAGAGTGGGGCAGCAGGAACATTTGTCAGCCAGAGTGGACAGAAGGGTGCTGAGCTGGTATGGTCATGTTGAACGAATGGGAGATGAAAGGCTTACAAAGAGAATATGTGAGTCAGATACAAGGGGAGATAGAAGGGCAGGAAGACCCCCATTGAGATGGAGAGACTGTGTAAGAAAGGCTTTGGATGATAGAGGAATGACTATAGATCAGGCAGGGGAAGTGGTGGTGGACAAGAGTGAATGGAGAATGCTTGTGAATAGTTGAGTGAACACGTGGTCATTTGGAGTAAGGGGTCAGGCGCAAGTTGGACTAGATCATCTAGACTAGACCATCAGGCGCCTGGCCCGGGGAGACGATTAATATGAAGGGTGTGCCTGGAAGTGTGGTGGGAGGGCTTGTGGCTTTGGCTCCGCTGCATGTCTGCCTGCCGAGATCGGAACCTCTCCGGGTGGTCAGGGGCCGGGGGAGTGCTGGAGCGACCTTGGTAACCCTGGTCTCTGGGTCTTCTCCTGGGTGACCTGGATGTGTGAGAGTTTGTGTTTTTTATCTGTGTTTATTTTTTGTTTTATGATGTTTTTGTGTTTTCCCTGTTCTTGCTCTGTCTTGAGTCGGCTACCCCCAAAATGGGGATTGGGCCTGAGCATATAGATAGATAGATAGATAGATAGAATAGAATGCTATGCTTTACATCGCCAGATTTCTAACCGATAAAAGAAAAACTATTTCACCAATTTGTATTTGGCTCCCCTCTGGCAGCATCAACTAAAGCCATTTGTGTCCACTGATCCTTTACTCTTGGTTAAAGGTTTACCAGTTACTGTGTGTGTGTGTGTGTGTTTTACAGAGCTAAGCTTAAAGGTATTCCGATATATTTAGAACCCAAATTTAATTGTGTGTACCCTTCAATCTTTAAACAAATTCAATATGTTATTGCATGGGTGTATTATATACAGCATATATATATTTTGTTTTTCAATAAAATGTACAGTATATTATAATTAATACACTTTTGCTACCTAACTGTATTAAGAGTAATACACATTAATGTATTCACAATGATCTTTATCTATATAATTTTCCACTAAACACTATATTTTGTTCTATATACAGTCTTCTCCTATTTATTTTGTTGAGTTTCTGCGGTCAGTGTCCTTCAGTTGCCCCCCCCCCCCCATGCTCATCAACCAATTATCGTATTATTACATACACCATCGTAACACATACTGTAAATAAACTTCCGTAGTAGATCATATTAGGTAAAGAATTACACAATGTATTTAGTTTGGGGATAGTAATAACTGGTTTCGGTCCGAGCACGCAGAGTCGGCTGAGGAAATTAAGCAACTTTTCTATCTGGAACAGTTTTACAAATGCACTGGAACCGATCTAACGCTGAACATTAAGGAAAAATGTCCCAAGACAGTAGAGGAGGCTGCCAAGATGGCAGACCTCAGATTATCATTGATTCGTGGTTGCGGTGCCGCTCAGAGGGCTGAGTCAGGGCAGAAGGGGCGCTATACCCCACCCACCAGAGTTTTCGATAATAACACATCTTATGACACACATAACCACACTAAATGCATTGCACCTAATAACACCTACAAACACAAGCCTCTCCCGTTTACTAAAGGTCAGGCCCCTTCTTCGCCCGCACAAGGGAAGAAGCCCATTGGGGATGTGAAATGTTACAAATGTCAGAAGCTAGGCCATTATTCACGTGAGTGCCCTAGTAACACTCCCGCTAAGCCGGTGTCATTGGTTCACAGTATCGGTGTGTCTCTGAAGGCTGCAGCAACTGCCCGGGGTAGGTTGTCAGCAGCTGAGGCACACGCGGTAAAGAAGCGTACGGAAGGCTCGACACCTGTCCGGGACACTTTCTGTAGCCATCGGGGACACGGGTTTGTGAGCTGGGGGAGTGAACTACGGAGGGTTGACTTGCTGAGGGATACGGGGGCTTCGCAAACTTTGTTGAGGAACTTCACAGGGAAACCGATAAATGCGGCCAGAGTTGTTGTGGTGCAGGGTATAAATGCTACGAGGTCATACCCACTTGTGAGGTTGGAGTTGAGAGTGGGAGAGGTGTGCAGGGAGCTGGATGTAGGGATCGTTGAGTGTTTGCCAGTTGAGGGCGTCGACCTTCTTCTCGGCAACGACTTTGCGGTGCCCACTTCCGGGACTCCACCCTTAGTCGTTGCCGAGAGGGCGGCCGACGTGGATGGTGAGAATCGGGAATGGGTTGGGAGGTGCCAACAGGATGAGATGGCCTGTGTGGTAACCCGATCTCGCTCTGCGGCTCCTGCACAGCCTAGCACTCAACCTCGGGGACAGTGGAGGAAGGATCAGGAGAAGGTTGCTAAGGGCAGGAAAAGGGACATTGATTCTGCTGCACTTCTCGGTGATTCGGTACTTGGACCTATAATAAACACGGGAGTTGACTCTGGCCCAGATATGGTGTGTAACAAGGCAGAGTTGGGTAAGACTTCGCGTGAGGCAAGAGCTGTAGCGAGAGCCACTAAGGCAGTAGAGCCTACTAGCCGGGGTAATGTCTTATTACAAAACCATCTTGATGCATTGACGCCCAGGGACATTAGTGAGCAGCAGCTGCAGGACGCTAGCCTAGCTCGTTATAGCAATGGTGCCATAGAGTTGGAGGAAGATGGGGATGCGAAGCCGGGAGATTTCTTTAGGCTCAACAGGATATTGTACCGCAGATTTCTAGACCCCAAATCGAAGTGGGAGGGCGGTGCGAGGGTGGTAGACCAGGTGGTTGTTCCAAATAAGTATAGAGAGTCCTTATTGTGTCTGGCGCATGATGTGCCGGTGGCGGGTCATTTGGGGGTAACAAAAACATTGGCGGCATTGGGCAGGTTTTTCTGGTGGCCTGGGGTCAAGGCTGATGTCTGTGCATGGGTGGCTGGGTGTGCGACCTGCCAGACAACGGGGAAGCCTAACCAGACAATCCCGAAGGCACCTTTGTTTCCCATACCTGTCACCGGGCCTCCGTTCAGCAAAGTTGTAGTAGATTTGGTTGGCCCTTTCCCACCTACTAGTAGTGGCAATAAATTCCTGTTGACAATCATGGATGTGGCTACGAGATACCCGGACGCATACCCCATGAGAAACGGCTCGGCAAAGGCAGTTGTTAAAAACTTATTATTGTTCTGTTCCCGTTATGGATTTCCACGTGAGGTGCAGTCAGACCAGGGGAGCAATTTTACATCCAAATTTCAAGCAAACCCTTCAGTTGCACGGTATATGTTCTGTAGTGTCGTCAGCCTACCATCCCGAGAGTCAGGGAGTCTTGGAGCGGTGGCACTCGACCCTGAAGATTATGCTACGCTGTTACTGTGCAGAACATGACACTGATTGGGATTTGGGTCTGCCGTATGTTCTGTTCGCTGCACGTGAAGTCCCAGGAGAGAGCCTGGGGTTCAGTCCAAATCAACTAGTCTTTGGCCATAATGTGAGAGGACCTTTAAGTATGGTGAAAGAGATCTGGGAGGGCGAAGAGAAGCCGGGGTCTGTACTTAAATATATCCTTGAGAGCCGGGAGAGACTTATAGGTTGCATGGCAGCGGCAGGTAATAACTTGGTTAATGCACAGGCGGTCATGAAGCACCAGTATGACGCCAAGGTGAAGCTTCGGGAGTTTTCGGTGGGTCAGGAGGTAATGTTGCTTTTACCTTTGCCTGGACACCCCCTTTCTGCCAAGTTTATTGGGCCGTATGTGGTGGCTAAGAAACTGTCCGACCTTGATTATCTCGTTGCAACACCTGACCGTAGAAAAAAACATCAGTTATGTCATGTTAACCTCATGAAAGAGTATGTGAGACGCCCCTCAGAGCCTCTCACTGTCCCTGTGCTGGCCTGCAGCGGCCAGGGTGGAGAAGGAGGTGGGGACAGTCATGCTGCTGAGGAGGATAGCTGGGACTGTGTCATTTCCGCGGAACAGTGGGCGGGGAATACTGAACAAGAGGCTAGGCAAGCTGTAAGTCACCTGCCTGAGCACCAGGGTGCTGCTGTCCTAGGCCTGTTCAGGTCATACCCCTCTGTTTTCGCCGAACACCCAGGTCTCACTACTCAGGTAACGCACGACGTGGACGTCGGTGATAATGTGCCCTTCAAGTCAGTGCCCTACCGTGTGCCCCCGGTAAAGTTGCCAGCTTTACGGGAGGAGTTAAAGTACATGGTTGAGAGAGGGATGATCACTGAAGGTTATGTGAAGTGGACATCACCCGTCACGTTGCAGCCAAAACCTGACGGCAAGGTGCGGTTCTGCATAGATTTTCGTAGGCTAAATGGCTTGACCACTACCAACCCTTACCCTTTGCCTCGAGTTGACGACAGCGTGGACAAGATAGGGAATGCAAAGTACCTTACTAAAATTGATCTTGTAAAAGGCTACTGGCAAGTACCCCTGTCGGACCGAGCTAAGCAAGTTTGTGGTTTTGTGGTAGATGGCAAGACCTACCAATGTAACGTAATGCCTTATGGGCTTAAGAACGCACCTGCCACGTTTCAGAACCTGATGAACGATATTTGTGACGAAATCCCTAACTGCACGGTCTACCTTGATGACGTGATAGTGTATGATGACAATTTTGAAAATCACCTAAGGCACTTAGAGACCCTGTTTGGGAAGTTGCACGATGCTGGGCTGGTGGTGAACCTGAGGAAGTGCGAGTTTGTAAAGGCTACTGTGCAGTATCTTGGCTTCGTGGTCGGGTTAGGCCGGGTGTGCCCCCCCCTGAGCAAGATACAGGCTATCAATATGTTTCCCAGGCCCACCACTAAGCGCCAGGTCATGCGGTTCCTAGGTATGATAGGCTATTATAGGCGCTTCATCCGGGGATACTCTACTGTCTTAGCACCGTTAACTGATCTACTGTCGAAGTCAGTGAAGTTCTGTTGGGCTGCGGAGTGTCAGAGGGCTTTCGACCTAGTCAAGCACCTGCTGTGTACACATCCGATTTTGAGAGCCCCAGACTTCTCCAGGAGTTTTCAGCTGGCGACTGATGCCAGCGGTGTGGGTGCCGGGGCAGTGTTACTGCAGACTGATTCCGAGGGCTTGGAACACCCAGTGAGCTTCTTTTCTCGCAAGTTTAATTCGGCACAAAGGAATTACTCGACTATAGAGAAGGAGCTTCTTGCTATCGTTTTGTCGCTCAAACATTTCGAAGTTTATGTTCCAGCCTACGGCCCGGTAGTGACGATTTATACGGACCATCATCCCTTGAAATTCCTAAATCAGTTTCACAATCGGAATATGCGGTTGACCAGGTGGTCCCTAATGCTCCAAGAGTATAATCTCAACATTCAGCATATTGCCGGGAGTGAGAACGTGATAGCAGATTGTCTATCAAGGGTTGATGATCCAGGATAGTCGTGCACGGTGTGTGGGTTGAGCAGGAGTAAAATTAGGCTATCATAACGCCGTCCAAAAAGATTATAAAACAATAAAATAAACGAGAAAATTTGTTTTAGTTTTGTAAGTCTTTATTGTTGTAGCATGATGCATGCGATATTGTGTTTTATGTATAATTCACACTTCAGTTGTTGTGCACCTTTTGCAATTAGTGGCAGCTAAGGGTAGCAGGTCGGTTGGTTGCCTGTCAGATTTTGATAATGCTTCTAAGGTCGATTATCTAAAATCTTGGGGGGGCTGTGACGCACCCAGTGCGTGGCAACTTAACCTGATTGTACTCCTTGGTACTCCACTGTATCGACACGGTGCGGGGCCGTGTACCGTGTTCGCTGCTTATATTGAGTGTGACAACGTATAACTATGTTCTTTGTATCTCTGCAAAGGTCTCGTCATTTGCTAACCAGTGGTGGGTTTTGTTTTAAGCCATGTCGAGACCTTCCATTTAATATGTAGTATCAATAGAGAAGTTGATAGATGAGATGATAGGAATTCAGAGAGAGAGAGTGAGTTAGACTTCAGAGCGAGAGGGTAGCAATGGTTGCCAGACGTATGGACCGGTTGGCAGCCCTGCGCTTATAGCTAGGTGCGACAGGGTTGGTAGTACATTGCCGCCTGCATATGCTGCCGGGCTGCCCATGTTGTCGTACTGCACATTGCATGGAGGCTCGCTGTGTGTTCCATGATCAGGTTGCCTAGAACCTTTGAGATTCTAATATCCCTTGCCCTCTCTCCCAATTTCTCACGGTTGCACTCTTTCTCTCTGACGACATTACTCTCATTTCATTCTTCTCTCTATTTAAATGCATACCCTTCCCTTGAGGTCCTAAAGGAGTTTCAGCACTCACCTCTCGTATTACTCTTAGGACAAGCATATATTTACATGTATTAGATTTAAGGGGTTAATGTGAACAGCGATCTTCTTGATGAGGATAGTTGGTGAACGTTCTACATGTTCACGAGTTATATGCCCAGCTCATCATCCAATTTGTGACTAGACTAGTGCCATGTGTAAGAGCCCGACCATGCCCAGGAGTTGTCTGTAGAGGGGTGAGGACTTAGCCTTGATTTGCCTACCGAGCCAGGAGCGAGTGTAGTACCAGAGACTACAGCTCGCTCGTAGTGCCGGTATAGTAGAGTAACGTAATTTATCTGTCCTTGTGTTCTCTGCAGTCTTTTCCTGGGTTCTCGCTTTCGGTGCTGGGACTCGTTGTTCCTGTGACTTGGCCTGCTAGCTAGAACACATGGGGATGATGAGTGGGTGATATCTTTATTTTACTATGCATTGCAGCTCTCTTTAAGTTTATGTATGTAACACTTTACAATACACATTACTCACACACAAGACAACACTATTAATACTTTCATGTATCAATTAACTGCACTGTCGTTTTGCTGCTGTGTCCGGAGTTCTGTTGCGTAGGGCGCATACAGACTCAGAGGGGAGACAGAGTGAGAGAAGCGAAGTAGCCTATGCGGTAGTAGGCTACCGGCGCAGTACTGTTGCCTGCAACCTTTTAGTTATTCCAAGTATAGATTCATTATTACAATAAGTGACTACTATTTATGTTCCTTCCATGTGTATTATTAGGTATCTACTGGATCATGAACATCTTGTATGCTACATGCTAGTGCATGTTAGTAGGGGACAGTTATTCTAGTGCACACGCTTTCAAGTAGGCGTGTACATTTGTCATTTAGCATTTCACTGTCATACCTTTAGCCTGCTTCTATTCTACATTATTAGAGGCTTAATATTAACTTAGTTTCTTGAGTATTGCATTTCTTTAGTAATAACGTAACCTATAAATGTCTGAGGGAGTTTAGCCTCATAGCCTACCCCTGTTGTACACTTTCGCCGAGTTAAGGTACCTCGTTACCATAGACGATAACTCTGTAGGGCGTTGGTGCTTTTGTTGTCTGGAGCATATAGTATTTGGGACTGGAATCGAGCGTGTCGTTGTCACATAAGCCATTTCTGTCCTACGATCAAGAATCCCGAATATGTATTGCCGATCCAGCCGTAACAATACGTATTCGAATTTACGAAAGATTCGTAATTCTGTACAGTACCTCCGTTCGTTCGAAGCCTCCCGCGACATATGCGGAACTGAACTTTTGCCTGGTTTATTCATTATGTCCCAGGCAATAGGTGCTGTCACAGGGACCGTATATCCGCAATATTGTCCGCTTCATTTGATTGATGGCTAGATTATCTATATATAGGTCATTGCGGACCCTTTGGTGATGGGCTGGTCTATCAGAGTGAGAGTTGAGCAGGCTCTGTCATACCCATAGCTTACTCTGACTGTTCCATTTACTTATATGTTTTCTAGATCTCAAGTGATGGCATCTTTTCCGTGGATTGACCTCCCTTTGCCAACCTAGAGGTTAGCAGATTGGGAGCCAAAGCGTCACATTTTTCCTTTGCCCCTCAACTTTGCCTTCATTATTGCTGAGGGGCACAGTGCCTTGGATGGGGCTTTGGTTTCATGGGCATTTCCACACATTCCTCAGTTCCCCGCCATTGAGTGGTTTCGGTCACTGGGGCTTTATTAGTGGTAAGCACGGAGGGTTCTGTGGGGGCGCTCGGGACCTTGGGGCTGCTCGGCCAGACAGCCTGGGGAACAGCAATAACAACAACAACTAACCTAACCTAACCTATCCTATCGAAATCGGGGCAAATTCCTCGTACAAATGCGGGGAGAGTTGTTTTCGGGGCGATATCTCCAGTAACCATGACCAACATCACCAATACTTTCACCATCATCACTACTACTATCCCCATAATCGCCACCACCATCATTACTACAATCACCATCATCCCTACTACTACTACCTGTTACGAACTGGCACTCGGGTACACAAGGGCTCTCAATCAGGACTCGAATACGGCTCGCTGCCACAACGGAAACACACGATCCCAACCCCTGAGTACTGCCAGCCGAACAAAAAACACCAATACCCTCCAGAGTTCAATCTGCTATAACGGGGTATACAAGAACTCGGTACTAGTGTTCAACAGCAGACTAATAAAGAGACAGGAATTATCTAGTCTGGTCAACAATCAAACAATGAAGTAAGAAACAACAACACCAAAGAATAGTGTTGGCCGAAGCCGAAGTAATCCACCCTTGACTATGAACTTAAGAAGTCCACCACCCTCTACTTCGGATCGGCACTATTACGTTACGTTAATTAATAGTCCTTAAGCATCGAGCAAGGAATCTTCTGAAAAAAGTTAGATGCTTCTCAGATGCTCGTAAGAAGTACGTATCGGATTTTGAACAGTAATTCAATAAGCAAAAACACTGGCAATTAAATACTATTAAAGGCTTAAATTGGCATAAGAATAATTAAAAGAATATGCAATAGTAAATGGCAAACATTAAAAGGAAGTACTCCGCAAATGCAACGGCAATAGCCTACTCGGATTGTGCTCATGGGCCACTAATCACTAAAGTAGCCAAGCTTGCAACACATGAAATCAATAGTGCATAAACAATATCATACATAAGGAAAGCTTCAATACTATTCTGTATCTACTAATCGAGTAAAGTCTAGCTGGGGTACTGTAGGCAAAAAGGTAGCAGTGACTGAGCAAAAACGGCTCGTAGCCTAGCGAAGTCCTCACGACTGTTTAAAGTATTACGTTAAAACTAACAAGTGCACTTTGAGAAATCAAGATCCCTTGTATCTGGTTTTCTCCCGGCTCCTTGACAAAGTAAAAACAAACTGTTAATAAAATACAGGGTGGTTAGGCTCTTGCCCTCACTCACTGTAAATTATTAACTCAACACAGTCAGCCGCGAAGACAACCTAGGCTTCACTGAACCGAAACGAGTATGCAGGTTTATCGCTTAACCACTGCATCAAACAACAACTCGTAACACAGAAAAGCCTTACCCCAGTCTAGCATTACCTAGACTAGCAGAAAACAGGAATAATAATAATAACACACAGGGAAATGCATATACAAGTGCAACAAACATAAATCAATCCTATTCTAAGTTAACCCTTCCAAAATAGGCTATCTAATAGGCAAGTATCTCGTGAGAACTCAAGCGATAATACGTTGGCTGACTAGCTCTGCACCAACGGGACCATGGAAGTTAAACAGGGCAGGGAAAAGAGGAAATAAGAATGTAAGGTAGTAGAGAAAGTTCCCATCAGTCAGAAGAATATAAATAGTTAGCAAGGGAAATGAGAAGTCGCTCTGCCTAATGAGTTCTGATGAAAAAATGGCTAGACTTCCCTTTTATACCCGGCCCTCTAGTGAGCCCAACGTGAACTACTAAGGACCGCCCACTGACAACCATTACGTAATTTCTCTCTCTCCTCTGGGATACACAAAGGCTCCCCTAGCACTGAGGGAGGGAGGAATGCGAGTGAGTTAGGCCTACCTCCTGCCTGGCGTACCCCCTGACACCTAACTGTGGCTGTTTCTCTTCCCATCATTACAAATAAGTTTTACACACAACACTTATAACTAATGATATAAAATAGAACTCGTTGACTCAGATGAAAACAAAATACATATTCATAATACTTATAGTACAATGGCTCACATGAACTGAGTTAGGAAACTCTACATAGACTACAGCCAAAGTTCCTGCCCTGACGATCCTAGCGAGAGTGGGGCATGACTAGGCGTTCTGTACAGCATGCTCACACGTGGACATGCGTCACATACCACTATCATCACTGCTACTAATACCAACTCTATCGCTACTTTTACAATCACCACCGCCCTCACTACCATAATATCCATCATCATCACTACTGGCAATATCATAGCTACTACCATAATCACCACAACTATCATTACTGTACTCGGAAACAATATTGTCATCACTACAGATTATCACCACTATCACATTCACCAACACCATCACTACTAGTACCATAATCACCATTACTATTACAGTACCATAATCATAATCATAATTTCTGTGATGTGTGTGCCTCTACGGAGCACACTCACACAAAACACCATCATCATTGCTGCCACAGAAGAATGTGAGTGCCCTGCACATGCAGAAGCACACAAGCATAGACACAGTGATTACAATGCTATGCCTGTCCTATGGGGGTGGGGAGGGGGGGGGGAATGGAGGGGCACTTAGGTGATGGGAGGGGGCCGGGGGTGCTAAAACCACATTTATTTACCTAGGACCATAACTATTGCAGAAATACAAAAAATCTGTTTTGACTGACCGTCGCATTCACACGCCAAATGTGCATGTGCAGTTTGGTGAAAATCCGTCGAACGGTCTAAGAGGAGTTTCCAGAAAGACAGACAGACAGACATTGCGACCGGCATTTTACCACTATACGGGGAGTCGATGCCACTCTGCTTACACAAAGTTGATAATAAATGTCTGGTACTTATATAACACCCGTATCTCCTCCTTATATTCATAATTTCTTCTACTAGTTCAAGCTGTTCTCCATTATTCCTTACATTACACACAGTGTCTCTACTTTCTTCTACCATTACTTTGCTTTTATTAACATTTACTCTCAGTCCTTGCCTTTCACAAATATCTCCACCATCCAGCACAGGTCATTCTCACCCTCAGCACATAACGCTGTGTCATCTGCATACACCACATTAGAGACGGTCATTCTGTTCCCACCACTCACCATCTCTACTCCCTCTCTTCTTGTTCTGCCCTTTATTTCTCTCATTACCCCATCGATGTAGATATTTACCTTTAAAGCGAGAAGCTATGGTATATATTAGGGGAGGTGTGGCGGAGTGGTCTTGCTACTGGACTGGTAATCCAATGGACCCGGGTTCGAATCCCAATATGTCAATGGAAAGATATTATTGGGATGGAATTTGTGCTGTACCTAGTTTCAGTGCATTACCACAACACACCGAAATGCCAAAACAAAATACCCTCATTGTTCCCTGATTAAATAGCATTGTATGAATATTCCCATATTCAAAAATATGCTACAGGGGGGCAATGCCTAGTGAGTTAATTGCTCAATAGCTGGCGTTCTGAGAGTGAGGGTCCGAGTGTGGGGATTGAGACTGTGAAGCGCAGAGGTGAGGCAGTTTCAGAGATGGAGTTGCTTCGCGCCGTGAAGCTTCGCATGTCTCACTCCCTAGACTGGAACAAGACCTCATGGGCCTCACAGTGTTCAGCGGTAGAGTGTAAAGGCTATCAGCCTATGCCCGAGAGGGAGTAGTTGGAATATAGAAAACAAATTTAAACGTCCCACCAGGCGTAGGTTTTATGGTTCATTCCTGACGGAAATTATAATTTTACCATAATTTATCATAATTATTTATCCATATGCACCTATTTTACTTTTAATATGAGCATATGAACATTAAAAAGCAATAAAACAAGTGGTAACAGCATTGGCTGGTGAAAATTGTATATTTAGCCCCGCGGTCGGTCGTAATCTAACCCAGACCGTCGAGAGAGAAACACACTCCCCCTCTCATGTCTCGCATCGTACTGAAAGACAAGAGGAGGCCTGAAACTGGCTTCAAGGGTCGACAATACACTCCCCATCCTCCCCCCTCTCTCCTAGCAGTTCTCACACGAAAATACTCGATAAATATCGGGAACAATTGGGAAAATACCGCATAATTGAGGAGGGGGGGGGGCACATGTGGAGAAGTGATAGGAGGTATGGAGGGGAATTATCTCACTTAATCACATATTGTTTTGTTCTGAGTGCAAGTGGGGTGTTTTGAAAGGCATTTTTTTATGACTAAACTCTTAAGAGTCCCGGCGCCTTCGCCCAGTAAAACCTCTTAAGAGTCCTGGCGACTTTCCCGGGTTAAGCAACCCGGGAGACATAACACATCCCTGTCTCACTCCGACTTGCACACTAAACCACTCACTTAATGCACCATTTATTCTTACACATGCTTCACTACCATCACAAAAACTCTTCAGAACATTCAGCAATTTGTCTTTTACATCATACAGTTCAGCAGCTTTTCCATGTTTCAACTTCTTCACTGCATTCACTATTTTTTCTCTAGATATGTTCTCTCTCTCGAAATGTCTCTTACGTGGCACATCTAACAGACCTCTATCATTGACAACTGCTCTGTTACCATTTCCACTCATTAGAGGGATTGTCTAAAAGGGTTTGAGTAAAATGAAAGTCTTGTAGTTTTAAGGGACCTAAATGCTACAGTAGGAAATGAGCATGTTGTGGGAGTCATCGGTAGTTTTGATGTGGATGGTCGAAACGAAACTGGAGAAAGACTGATTGGTGTATGTGGAAAGTGTAGAATGAGTATAGGTATAGACCGGGAGCCCGGAGGGGTCTGGTTAAGGGGCTATCACACTTGCCAATATTTCCGGGGTCTCCACAATCTCTGTGGTTTCTCGTCTATTTTCCGAGGTCTTGTAGACAATCCACGCTACCCGAGCAACTTTGGAGATCTTCGTCTATCCACGGAAATTTTTGGGCGTGAATTTGTAGGCTATGTCATGGAAATACATTTCTTATGTATAAATATGTAGTAATATATATATATATATATACAGTATATTCCATATGTATTAAACTAGGTAAGTTTTAATATATCTAATGATAATGTGATAGGTGATATTCGAACCTTAAGAGCTATAGAATATCACATGGAACATATAAATTCGTACATATAAACAAGCAAGGGAAGAAAGACCATCACTGCCTATTTTAAATGTGAAATGCATAAAGCTCGGCCTGTGATTGGCTTAGCCGAGTGGGCCTGAGTCAGTCAGTCTACAATCTTACTTACTTCCTGTGTTTATCATTTCTTTATCTCGCTTGTGTTTACTTTACGATATATATATATATATATATATATATATATATATAATTATATATATATATATATTTTTGTTTTCTATATTCCAACTACTCCCTCTCGGGCATAGGCTTAGAGCCTTTACACTACACCGCTGAACACAGTGAGGCCCATGAGGTCTTGTTCGAGTCTAGGGAGTGAGACATGCGAAGCACCCCGGCTCGAAACAACTCCATATCTGAAGCCGCTCCGCCTCCATGCTTCACAGTCTAACCCCCACACTCATACCCTCACTCTCACAACGCCACCTATTGAGCAATTAACTCACTAGGCATTGCCCCCCTGTAACATATTTTGAAGATGGGATTATTCATACAATGCTATTTAATCAGGGAACAATGAGGGTATTTTTTTGGCATTTCGGTGTGCTGTGGTAATGTACTGAAACTAGGTACAGCACAAATTACATCCCAATAATATCTTCCCATTGACATATTGGGATTCGAACCGGGTCCATTGGATAACCAGTCCAGTGGCAAGACCACTCTGCCACACCTCCCCTACGTTATTGTTGTGTTTCCTGTGCTATTTAGTAACTCTTTAGATTCGGATAGCACTGTAATTTATTAAGTATCCATTAAAATTACTTAAACATATTATCTAGTTTAATGAATAAATAAGGACAAATACAGATAATTATTATTTTAACAGGGTACTGATAAAGTAGCCAATCATGAGTGTACTGCTGCGTCCACTCACTTTCACTTTTACCGACAGACGTGGATTCATGTCGCTTGTTTTAGGTAATAGCGAGCAATATAGTCATACTTACCATATTTTTTATATGAGAACGAAAAAGTGTAAGTATAATTAAATCTTCTTGGATTATCTAGGTGCATGTGTGATAGGGAAACCACGGTATCGTCGTCTAAACTATGAACGAAGATCCAGAAAACACGAAAAAATAGCCAAATGTGATAACCCCTTTAGTTGGTAAGGTAACCAATTTTTCTTTCCCACCAAAGTATCACCTATCAATGCTAATGTTTGGAACTGGACGACTGGTAGGCTTGCTGTGGTGGATGTGGCCAGGAGAGTGGATTAAATCCATTCCGAAAATGATCTCGATCAGCTTTGTACAGTAACCCATCCTAAATGCCCCCATTGGTTTGGCCCCTGGTAACGACTCCCCTAAATGTCCTGGACCAATTCCTTCGACTCTTACTATTAATTACCCTAATATTCGTGGCCTTTCCTATAACTTCCACTCTGTGGAACACCACCTCTCCTCTGCCAACCCTCATCTTCTCTTTCTCACCGAAACTCAGGTGTCTGGGACTACTGACAGCAAACCCTTCTCTGTATCCTCCTACTATCTCTATCCTCAGTTTCAAGCCAAAGGTGGATTTTTTTTTTTTTTTTTTTTTTTTTCTATATTCCAACTTACTTCCTCTCGGGCATAAGCTGAGAGCCTTAACATTCACCGCTTTACAATGAACAGTGAAGCCCGTGAGGTCTTGTTCCAGTCTAGGGAGTGAGACATGTGAAGCACGTAGAGTACAACGAGCACCTGCCATCTTGCCTTCACATGAGGCACGGTGCTCACTCATGGCCCGAAACGACCCCATCTCTGATGCCACCTCGTTCCCGTGCTTCACTGTCTCACCCCCTACACTCGGACTCTCACACTTACACACACACAACGCCACCTGTTGAGCAGATAACTCACCAGGCATTGCTCCCGTATGGCATATTTTGAATATGGGAATATTCATACAGTGCTATTTAATCAGGGAACAATGAGGATATTTTATTGACGTTTCGGTGGGCTTGTGGTAATGCACTGATACTAGGTACAGCACAAATTCCATCCCAATAATATCTTCCATTGATTCATCGGGATTTGAACCCGGGACCTTTGGATTACCAGGCCAGTGGCAAGACCACTCCACCACACCTCCCCTGCGTATATGTGCGCAACAATCTTGCTTTCTCTCGTGTTCCCAACTTTGACTCTTCTGAATTCTCAACTCTCTGGCTAAAGCTTTCTTTTCATTCTCAAACTAAATATTTCTGTGCTGTTTATCTCTCCCCTAATTCTACTGACTCTCAAATATTCTTTGACTATCTAACTTCTAAAGTGGAACACATTCTATCCATCTCTCCTTTCTCTGAAATCTCCATCTTAGGAGATTTCAATGTTCACCACTACCAATGGCTTTCCTCTCATTCTACTGACCAACCTGGTGAACAAACCTATATCTTTTCTATCCTAAACGACCTAGAGCAGTTAGTCCAGCAACTCACCCGTATCCCGGATCACTTCGGAGATGGGCCCAACATTCTTTTAACTTATTTCTAACCTCTAACCCGTCTGCTTATACTATAAATCTGTTCTCTCCTTTGGGCTCCTCCGACCATAAACTAATATCCGCCACCTGTCCTATCTCTCCGGTACGGCCCCCCGACGGTTGTGGCACTTTGGCGCTGCCGACCGGAGGCTCTTCGGCAGTACTTCTTTGATTTCCCATGGAATGACTCTTGCTTCCGTGGCCGGGACCCTCGGAGAATGCTGAACGCTTTACCGAGGTTATCCTCTCGGGCAGGGAAGCATACATTCCATTTCCTTGCTCGCAGTCTAATGCAAAAAGATCTTGGTTTACTCATGCACCAAGGAGGAAGCATTCAAACAGTACCGATGCCTTAAAACTCAAGAATCTCATTCTTCCTGTGTTTTCTGCCCGGAATCAAACCAAATCTGTTTTCGACTTGCCAAGCTCTCTTTCATCAAAAATAAATCCACTGAACTATCCAACTCTAGCTCTTCCCAAGCATTTGGCATCTAGCCAAAAACCTCTCCAACAATTTTCTTCTCGTCTTTCCCACCCCTTTTCCACTCTGATGGGACAACCATCACTTCTTCCTCTGACAAAGCTGAACTATTCGCTCAAACTATTGCTAAAAACTTCACCTTAGATGATTCCGGTGCTATTACTCCCACTCCCCCCTGCCCTCTCTCCTACCTATGTCTAATATCCTAATAACTTCTAAAGATGTACTTTCTACCCTCTCTGGGCTTAATACTATGAAGGCGTACAGTCTGGACGGTGTTCCTCCTGTTGTACTCATAAACTGTGCTTCCGAGCTGACTCCCTGCCTAGGGAAACTCTTTTGTCTCTGTCTCTCCTCTAACATCTTCCCTTCTTGCTGGAAGTTTGTCTCATTCAACCTATCCCAAAGAAGGGTAACCACTCTCAAACCTCCAACTATGGTCCAATTGCTCTCATCTCTTGTATCTCTAAAGTTTTTGAAATTATTCTTGCTTCCAAATTTCTTAAGCATTTCTCTTCTCATAATCAACTCTCAGATGTCCAGTATGGCTTCCTTAACCTACTGAACCCCAGCTAGTTAATACTAAATGTACCACCCAGGACTGGCAGGTTGTCAAAAAAAGTGTTTTTCCAGAAAACACCAGGAATGGGTTAGAAATGAAGGAAACCCACAAAAAAACGATCCCCTAGGTCATTAAGGGGTCCTACGGTGCGCCCGAAAGTCAGAAATAACATGAGGAAATGGGTAGTCAAAAACAGGTTTTTGCGCGCTCACGCACACGCGGTTGGACTTTGAGAGTTTTCAACCATCAGCATTGTTGCGTGGGATACTTACACAGTTCCCATACAAATCTGAGCCCTCTAGGTGCCATAGGACCGGAGTAATTAACCGTGACGCACCTTATGTGACGCTGGGGTTTAGCGTTACAAACATTGCCGACGCAAACAGTGCGTCGCTCGAAAACAAACTTAATGAAGACATAGAACACTTATCTGCTGATTTAACTACTATTTCCAATTGTGGCAGAGAAAATCTTGTTACCTTTAATGCTTCCAAAACCCAATTTCTCCATTGTTCTCCCGTCCAGAACCCCCAGAGGACTTTCCTTATACTTCAACAATATGAAAACAATCCTTCATTTTCTCTCAATATTCTTGGTGTTTCTCTTTCTTCTGCTCTCACTTGGAAGGACCATAGTAACCAGTCTTGATAAGGCAGCCTCTCAGAAACTGGGTGTGCTCAACTGCCTCAAGGGGTTCTTTACCCCTGCACAGCTTCTTCCTCTGTACAGGGGCACGGTGCGTCCTTGTATTGAGTATTGTTCACATGTGTGGGGAAGATCCTCTCACACTGCACTCCTAGACAAAGTAGAAAGGAAGGCCTTTCATATGATTAACTCCCGTCCACTCACCAACTCTCTGCAATCTATTCTCTCCGCCGCAATGTTGCATCTCTCTCGCTATTCTATCGCTACTATAATAATAAGTGTTCCCCAGAGCTCTCCCAGTGTATACCACCTCCTCCTTGTAGGGCACGTGGTACCTGTCTTGC
This sequence comes from Lithodes maja, assembly GCA_037953745.1. Taxonomy (NCBI): domain Eukaryota; kingdom Metazoa; phylum Arthropoda; class Malacostraca; order Decapoda; family Lithodidae; genus Lithodes; species Lithodes maja. The sequence continues at coordinate 49,122 of JBAKBP010016743.1, forward strand.
AACACAATTCACACCTACTCTGTGCAACTCTCCAACCCAAGAGTGAAATGTTACTCTCAGTCTTTCTTCTATTCAACAGCTGAGCTCTGGAACTCTCTCCCAGAATCAGTCTCTTCCTCTTCCTTTGACTTAAATTGCTTCAAACTCCTTGTGTCCAGGCATTTTGGCTCGAACGTCCCTTGATTATGGCCCTGTCACTCTTTCAACTCTGGGGGAGGCACTCGCTACAGGCAGTTTTGCCTTTTGCCTCCATCACATACATAGACATTTTTTTTTTTACCGGTGCTGGCAACTTTTGTCACTCCCAGAGTCGGTAAGGTAAAGTTGCGAAACTAAGTTGCGGGACTTTTATTACTAAACAGTGCTGCACGGTAACCAGTGGGCTGGCAACTTTCGTCACTATACAGTTCTTGCTTGCTATCTGTGGCTAAGAGATAGGTCAGGAAGTTCTCTGTCTTGTTACCTTTCTGCACTGACCATTATTCTCACAGATGGGTTAGGTCAAGAGATTGGATAGGGTTTGATGTTGTTTGACTGTGGTCTTGCAAGTCAAGGTACACTTTAAAGGGCATGAGGTTGACTCTCGCCACACGGGCACAGCCCGGAAGGTTGCGCTGAGAGCGAGATAGGTCTGGACTCTCGCTTTCAAATTTGGGGGGCATCCGGAGTGAGGCTAGGCGAGGCTCGCTTTTTCTCCTTCGTTCCTCGGGTTGCGGCGTGTCTTCTCCGTCTGGTAATGCATCTTTTCTCTATTCTGGTCTGGTTTGAGGTTATGTTGTATTCCTATTTGCTCGGGGTGTTGGATTGTATCCCGTGTTGTGTTTGTTCTTCCTCTGGATTCTGTTGTCTCTTCCCGTTCTTGTTGGTTTCCCGTTTTCCTTTCTTTTTTCTTTCCTTCTTTATTGTTGTGTCTTCCCGTTCTTGCTGTTTCCCGTTTTCCTTTCTTTTTTCTTTCCTTCTTTCTTGTTTTCGTCTTCTCGTTCTTGCTGGTTCCCGTTTTTCTTTCTCTCCTGCTCTTCTTTCTTGCTGTCACTTGTGTCCCTTTATACACTGTGCTTTTGTCTGTCTACTTCTCTTCTCCCATCTCGATCTCTCGTATTTCACTTCCCTCGTCGGGGAAGAAGCCATTGAGGTCGAACTAGAAAGCGTTGGACGTTGACCAGACTGGCGTCTGCGTGTCCACTTCTAAGAGCACATGTAGGGGACGATGTTGGAGATTATGCAGACAGACAGAATCTTGTTTCGGTTGTGGAGTGCAGGGCATGGTGAAGCTGGTCCGGGAAACGGAAGCGAGTAATATACTTTTTTGACAAATGGTGTTATGGAAGGCATGATGGCAGGTACAGGAGGTAGTGATGGTGTGAAGGTTGGAAACAGTGCGTCGTTTGGTGACCTGACTGTGTTTAAATGAATGAGAGGTGCGGACACCAAAATACCAATGAGGCCCATGCGATGAGAGTTGGTGCTACACTTTGGTACATTTGTGTTAGTTTGAGCATCTTTTAAGTTGGATTGTGGTGTAATGTGATGAGGGGAGGGGTGGAAAGTGATAGAATTAATGGAAGAGGGGGACTTCAGGTGTTTTGGTGATGAAGGTGGGGTAAAATGGGCTTGGAGTTTGGATAGAC